>CAUYPK010156441.1:0-55560 GCA_963574355.1 Loris lydekkerianus
GCCCATCGACCCACGAATGGACTAGCAAATTGTGGTACATGTATACCATGGAATATTATGCAGCCTTAAAGAAAGATGGACACTTTACCTCTTTCATGTTTACATGGATGGAGCTGGAACATATTCTTCTTAGCAAAGTATTCCAGGAATGGAAGAAAAAGTATCCGATGTACTCAGCCCTACTATGAAGCTAAATTATAGCTTTCACATGAAGGCTATAACCCAACTATAGCACAAGACTATGGGGAAGGGGCCAGGGAAGGGGAAGGGAGGGGGGAGGTTTTGGTGGAGGAAGAGTAATGGGTGGGGCCACATCTATGGTGCATCTTAGAATGGGTACAGGCGATTGCACTAAGGTACACAGCTATGATTTAACAATTAAAAAAAAAAAAAAAATCCCAAATCACCTGATTCTGAGTAAATAAAAAATGAGACTATCATAGGTAGTCTAAGTCAGTTAAAAGCCTCCCGGCACTTTTTTTAAGACAGAGTTTCACTCTCTCGCCCTGGATGGAGTTGCAGTGGCATCATCATAGCTGACAGCAACATCAAACTCTTGGGCTCAGAGACCCTCCTGCCTCACCCACCCAAGTAGCTGGGATTTTAGGAGCCCAACACAACACCCAGTTAGGATTTCTATTTTTCTTGGAGACCAGATCTCACTCTTATTCTTTCTGGTCCCAAACTCCTAAACTCAAGTAATCTACCTGTCTTAGCGTCCCAGAGTGCTAGGAATACAATTTGAAAGCCCTTAAAAGAGGGTCTGAAATCCCCTTTCTAAACCAAGTGATTTTCTTCTAGTCTTGAAGAAATAAAATGGCCATGTTGTGACAGGACCTTTACTAGGTCCTCTACCACCACATGATCATTAAAGAGAAGCAGAAAGCAGCCCCACAAAGAAATGAAAGCTAGTCAACACCTCAAGGCAGCCTGGTGAGACTCTGAACACAGGACGTTCATGGCTCCTCACCACTGAAACTGGGAGATAATAAATATATGTTGTTATAAACCTACAGTTTGTGGTAATATGTTACACAGAATGGAAAATATAAAAATAAAATAAATATATACCACCAATTTTAAACCTGAGATTTATTTTAAGTATCTTTATATAAAATGCCTTATGTCGGATTTGATTCATTGAACTTTAAAATAGCGATCAGTCTTTGTATAATCTGATTCACATCTGCTTTTATACATGTTAAGGATTTAATATAGTATTCTAATTTCTAATATTTATTTATTTATTTGTGAGACAGAGTCTCAAGCTGTTGTCCTGGGTAGAGTGCTGTGGCATCACAGCTCACAGCAACTTCAGACTCTTGGGCTTAAGCTACTCGCTTGCTTCAGCCTCCCAAGTAGCTGGGACCAAAGGTGTTCACCACAACGCCTGGCTATTTCTGTTGTTGTTGTTGCGGTTGTCATTGCTGTTTTAGTTGGCCTGGGCCGGGTTCGAACCTGCCAACCTCGGTGCATGTGGCCAGCACGCTACACCCAGCCACGGTCGCTGCCAGTATCTTCTAACATTTAATCACACCATTGCAATTGAAGAGAAGCTAATAAGCTGGGCGTAGTGATGGGGGCACACAAAGGATTCTACACACAAACTTCTAAACTTCAAAATGTCTTATGAGCTCTACTATGAGGTCTTCTTGAAAAATTAGAGTCGATGTTTTAAACAGAATAATATAATTTATTTTTACTCCTTCCTAAAAACATTTCATAGTATTCATTTATCACTCAAGGTAAGATACGATGTTGCTCATCTTGGAAGAAAAAAGCACCATTCTATGTTACACATAGTATGGCGATTGTTATGTATACAGTTCTGGGGTTACCATGCTCAGACAGTTTGCAACACTCACTACAAATACATTAACAAGTAAGAACATCTGAGTTTTTTCCTTTCACAGAACCAAAATCATAATGTAGCAATGAACTACTAAGATTATTTTTCTGCACACAAGGTCAATGTTTCTGCAAGAAAGTCACTGGACTTCATTATATATTACAGCAAATCCCCCCTTATCTGAGGTTTTGCGATCTGTGGTCCCACTTTCCAGGGCTTCAGTTACCCACAGTCAACCAAAAGTTTTATGGTTTGGAGAAAGAGAGAGAGAGAGTGGAGTGGAGGAAGTAGGGAGACTAAATTAATAGAACTTTTATTACAGTATATTATCATAATTTTTCTATTTTACTACTACTTTTTTAATCTCGCACTATGCCTAATTTATAAATTAAACTTGTTCATAGGTATGTGTATATATAGGAAAAATCATAGTAATATTGGGTTCAGTACTACCTGCAGTTTCAGGCCTCCACTGGGGGGTCGTAGAATGAATGTCCCTGGCAGGTAAGGGGAAAGTTCTGTACCTAATACATCCTTCAATCAAATCAAAAAGAAATGCGGTACCATACTGCACTGTAATGCAATTTGGTGGCAGCCTCCTGTTTAAAAGGGAGAAAAACACACCCAAAGGCACTGGAGGGCTCAAGAACCAAGAAGGGTCTCATTTGCTATTGTAAATAGCAATTAGGTAACAACTAAGACCAAATTCTTAAGAAATACAGTAGTTCGGAGGTGAGCATTAGATGTCAGAAGATCGGCAAGCCAGGAATTCTTCCTCACAAGATGTTATCAGTGTAGGTCTCCCACCTCGTTAGTGGTAGAAACAAATAGGAAGGAACCAAGTCACCCAACTACATGAAATTCTCCTCTTCTCATCAGGTCTTACATGAATTAACATTAATTTCTGCAAGAACCCAAGGAGGTTTTACTATTGAGAATGTTAACTTGTTAAAGTATCCCAGCTTACACATTGTAGAGCTGAGATTTGAACCCACCCTTGTAACCAACCAGGCAAGTTACATGAGAGAATTAAACCTTTATGTCCAAAAGCATCCAGTTTTTAATGAACTGGCTTCTCCTCTGTTCCTCTAGAATGTACTAGAATTCTAAGTGCTTGATAGTCATGGACAAGAATGAAGCTTTGATGACACTCAGCTTGGATCTAAAACCCGTTCTAGATCTATTTAAAAGACAGGAGATCTGTGTATCTTGGCCAAGATTTGTTCTAATTTGGTGAACAAAAAGGTTCTGGATCTAATTGGTGGCTGACAAAGCTTGCTGTTTCTCCTAGGGCTGTACTACACTACCCAGCCTCAGCCAAAAGGGATGACATGCAGCACGAAAAATCTCAAATATAACCTCAGGACACTAAGCAAGGGACAATCTGGCGCTTTTTTTTTTTTTTTTTAACTTGGTCCTCCCCTTCCCATGCCCAGGGAAGATTTTCTTAATACGACGAGGGTGGCCAGACAAGGTAGCTCACACCAGTAATCGAAGCACTCTGAGAGGCTGGGGTGAGTGGATTGCCTGAGCTCACGAACTCGAGACCAGCCTGAGCAGAAGTGAGACCCCCTATCTCTAAAAATAGCCAGGCATTGTGGCTGGCGCCTATAGTCCCAGCTACTCAGGAGGCTGAGGCAGGAGAATCGCTTGAGTCCAGGAGTTTGAGGTTGCTGTGAGTTATGATGCCACAGCACTCTACCGAGGGTGACACAGTGAGACTCTGTCTCAAAAATAAATAAATAAGTTACAAAAAGATTAAGAGATTATTTACAGAAAACCAAGTAATGCTTAATAATCTCCATAGATTCCTCCTGGAATAGATTGGAATTTCAAGAAAAACTTCTAATTCTAATGGCTCCATAATACAATAAAAGAAGATGGCAGAAACTAATATTTTCCAACTTTTGCGCAAAAAACTCAGTGGAATATACATATACAAGTACTTGATGACATTTCATTTAAGCCTCACAATTTCCCAAAACAAGGTAAAGAGTGTGATACTATTTGTATTACAAAGAATGAAAATGAAACTCAAAGAAATTACTTCTCAGCATCACACAGGCTGTACTGAAGGCAGGATTTACCCCTGGGATTTCCTGACTCAAAACTCTGACTCTTCCCACAATACTGAATTGCCACTTTGAATCCTCTTAATTTTGAGAACACAGATTAGTACCATTCTGACTTTACTTAAATATCTACCAACATGCCTGACAACTCTGGGGAACAAAGGAAACCGTATGGGTTCAATGTGGGATGTGGAAGATACCAAAGAATCAGTCTGGACAAGTATCTCTCACATTCATTTTGATGTTCCAGTTACTCCTAACATAAAATTTACAATCCTTCCCAGGTTTGACAGCACTCCTGGTTACTACAAAGCATCTTCAGGTTGAATAATGTCTTGTAAATACATATTTTCCACATTCACATAACATCTCAATCTACGTGCATTATTTTATTCACTTTATAATTTTATTTCATACAAGTCATAATATATTTAATGTGTATCTATAGCTATATACTCATACATACATACACACCCATATAAAAATACGTATCTGTGTATGTGGCTTGTGCATGTGTTTTTCTCTGCAATTAGGGCAGGAATGCAGAGGAAACAGAAGGAAAACAAATAGATCCCGAGTAGCCTGTTAACCCCAGCTATTAGTTCCATATGCATATTACAAGAACAGAATTCAGAGGCCAATCTGCTTCATTTATCCAGACGAAGTAGGACTAAAACCAAGGCTTGCAACCTTCAAATGGCTCCTCCGTCACGGTCGTTTACGCTTGGGGACTCAGCTGGTTTTTAGACACTACACAGACAGGTTGTGTCACATCTGATAATGGACAGAGATGAATGACCTCATGTTATTACCAGGCCTGCTTTGCTCCGTGAGGAGTGCCCATTCCCCTGTGTTTATTTATTACCGTGGAGGAATAAAATAAATTTTAAATAATTACTTTGAGTTACCTCGACACCTATACATCAATCCTCTGGGACCTAAGCTGCACACGCACAAAAAATTTTGCCTTATCAAAATTAACTACAATTTGTACATTAATATCAACAGGACAGTCGGGTGTTGGAGAGACAATCAGGCGTTTCATGTTTAATTTAGAGCAACCTGTACACACTCCATCGTGCCCTTCCTCCTAAAGCCTCACATGGCCCACTGTTTAAATCTCCCAACATGTTTACAGATGCAAATTTAACTTAATTCTAATACAATGGCAAAGAAGGGTTGGTATTTTTAAAGTGGCAAACATTATAAAAATTTTATGCATTCTTTTCTATAGCAAATGTCAAAAAGACTACGAGAAAGGGGAAGATTCTGGATGCTTGAAAAGTTGCTATGTCAAATGGTTACCATTCCATTGTAATCATTAGTCACGATATTAATGTGCAAGTAAATACAAAACATTTATTTTCTCCATGAATCAATTCAAAATTTGCAATAGCAATTTTATTTAAGTATTTTATTTCTACTAATAAGAGAATAGTGCTTGTGAAAGACTCAACTCCACGTATATGTAAAGTGAAAGGGAATAAGTGTAACTAATTATCAGTTGGATGAGTCAAGTGAAAATTGGCCCTTTTTGGTTTGCTCCTGGCAGATTTTTGCTGACTACTGTATCAGTTGCTAAAAATACAAGTGCTTTTAGTTTTTCTATCCTGTATTCAACTCCACTTGCAGGGTTGTCCAGCTTCATTCCTATAAACATCATTGATAGCTAGCTTTATTAACTTTTAAATATTCTGTTTTGAAGCTGAAAACTCTTATCTTCATTTGAAAATGAGAGGTTATCAGTGGCAAAGTTACAACTTTTAAAAATAGATAGCCTCTCCTGTGGCACAGTTCTCATACAACAGGTGCCAGCTGAAATGTCATGATAAAACACATCAAATGCTGAGTAGTTCTGCTTGCTTCCTGCTCCCTCGTGGGACACTGCTTTTGTCCTTACCTAGGGATGCAACTTCACCCGCCCACCCCAGGCCCCTTGCATTTCACTGCACCTGCTTTCCTGTCCTTTTTAGGATGAAAGGTGACAGAAGATTCAGGAAGAGACCTTTTTAAAGCCACTAAGCATCACTTTTCCCATTCATTTCAAATTTTTGTCACGGCCCAAATGATATATTAGCACAATAATCTAGCTCACTAGACCACAGTCATCAATTTTCACGATCTCTCAAAGGCAGGAAAATCACACAATGCGCAAATAATACAGCTTGGGCACTAAAGGGTCCTTCAAAGTTCCCCGTGCATTCTTTTATTTGATCCTCACAATAAGATGCAGGATGCATGGACATTATCCTTGTTGCACTAACAAAGAAAAAAAGGCTGAGAGTCAGTTCTGCTGCACTTCACGTCGACTCCTTCTCCCCACAATCTTATTGCCAGGATACGCAGCCAGGTGAGATCATGGAGGCTAAAGCTGCCAACCTCCTACAAAGGGCCACAAATACAGCAGGTAAGTGTCAGACTCTGTTTCTAAGGAAATTCAGAAAAGTTCTTCATATCCTAAGCTTAAGTTCCTCATTTATAAAACAGAGATGATAATAATATGTATCTTAGGGGACTAGCTTGAAAGCTAGATGGATTATAAAACATTAAAAACTGGAGGGTATTAATTTGCAGCCCCTGGCATATAGGTACAGGAGCTCAGAAATGTTAGACAGCAATATTATGATAACTGAAGGATGATTGTTAGTAATTACTCGTGTTCAGACACTCTGTAGACAGAGACATCAAAATCAGCTCAGATAAACCGAATCCTACAGGAGAGAAAAAAGAGCAAAGTCACAAAATGCAATAAATAGCTCTCCCTGACTTTCCCATCTTTTGCCACAAACGGCAAGAATGGTTTTCCACACTGCCATGGCTCCAGCGAGATGAAGACTGATTCTTAGATCTGCTGGCATTTGCAGTCTAACCATTCATTTATTCAACTTGGAAACTCAGGGAACTTTTATGATGGCAGCTGCCACTAATTTCCACACCTTCAGGAGACCTCAGATGCTTCGGCAAGGGTTGACTGGGGACATGCTTTGCAGGAATATTCTGTCAGTGGTTTTTGGATTGAGGTGTGTTTGTTTGTTTAGTGACAGTGTCCTGCAATGTTGCCGACACTAGACTCCAACTCTTGGTCTCAAGGGATCCTCCCACCTCAGTCTCCCCAGTATGTGGGGAGATCCCAGTGCTCTGTTGCTTTATCAACTGTCATTTTTTTTACTTGACAAGGACCTGTTTCAATTCAAACTTCTACACTCCACAATAGGAGGTGGGAAGCATCAACACTGTGAGGCAGTAAACCTCACTGTGTTTTGGGCCACTGTCTGCCCAAAATCAATTCATACTGCTAAATTTTCAAGAGAAAGAACTATTCATTCTTTGTTTCCTTTTCAATTATACTACTGTAACATCTTTCTATAAAAGTGAATAAAATCTAATGACATCTTATAAAACCACGTGGATCTTCATGATGATAATCTCCCAGGAAAGAAGTTAAGTGAAAAATAAACAGAAAAGAAAACCAAGTTGCTTCATCTAGAGATAATACAGTGGTGAAATGGAGCCTTGTTACTACCAAGTTTAAAAAAAAAAAAAAAAAAACCTCTAGATTTGAATATTACTAATGTATACATATTACATTTCTGAATCATGTCATTTCTTATTGAGAATGGAATTCGTAATCTGAATCATTCCTCCAAAGATATATCTAGTAAATTAGAATTGTATCCATCCCTTGTTCCAACCATCTGCTTTAATTCTCAAAGCTGTTTCATATTTGAAAAGTTACTTTATAAGACATTCCTTCACTAACGGTCCCTTCCGCACCTGACTGTCACAATTCATCCATCAGTTCTGGCCTCTCTCATAGTTTACACCTGTCTGCCATTTGGTCTTCTCCCTCTGTTATACTCACATCTCCCCACTTTTATTTAGTTGTCTTTACAACCTGACCCACCCCAGATCCCCAGAGCCTTTTTCCAAGAATTGCTTCTTCCTCATATTCATGGTAACAGCGACTGGCCTTTTGGACCAGGTGGGAATTAGTAACCCAAACTTTGCCAACTAGAGTCTCTTTTCTAAAACTCATCTCCAGGAAACAACTGAAAGGGCTACAGAATGCCATCTGGTCTGTACTCAGACTACCAACTTATCTTCTTTTGGAGCTATCTTTTAGACTAGGATTCGAGACTCAACTGGTTCAAAGCTTCAATAGAGAAAATATAATTGTTTGCAACCATGTGACACTATGAGTGCTGAGAAACAGAAAAATGCCAATTAGCAAAGGAAAGAGAAGAAAGAGGAGGTGACAGAGAGAAAAGCAGACTTGAGAGATGTTCCTGGTGGCAGTTTCACCTTTGTCTGTAACTCTTAGCAGAACGAAGAAAACGGTGCGAATGTTGGTGCTGTTGAGTCCTTGACCTCAACTCCCGTGATTGCTTATCCAGCTCCACTACCATTTACAAACATTTCCATTTTTGGTTTAAGACAGTCCCATGGTTCATACTTCTTGCAATCTTAAATGACTTAACAATAACTTCTATTCTTAAAATAAATCAAAAGAATCCAAAGTCGTTTAACCTGTCTTCTTATGAATTTATGCTCTTTTTCCTCATACTGCCAAATGCCTGGAAAGAACACTCTGCACGTATCTTCATATCCTCAACTTCTACCAACTCAAGCTGCTGAAACTAGGCTTCTGTCCCCCCACTCTACTGAAACTGCTCTTACAGAAAATGGCCTGATGACTGCCTTACAGGAGTCATCTCATTTGACCTCTTGCAAAAGGGAACTGTAGGTCAAGGCTCTTCTTTTAAAATTCACAGTGTCTGTCATAGTAGATATAAGTAAATATTAGGTAAATAAATGAATGAACCCTTTCCTCTAGCTTCAAAGATACTGCTCTCTGATTAACCTTCAAACTCCCTTCAGATACATATCTCTACGTGTCTAACAGACATCCACAAGACACTGCAAACTGAAATGTCCAACAGTGAACCTCCCACCCTCCGCCCCAGCACGAACCTGAGTTTCCTTCTGTGTTCTCTCGTCTATGAAGTTTAATGAAACATCATCTACCTGTTATCTCCAACTCTTTTCTCTTCCTGATTCCTTAAATCCCATAACCACAAAGACCTGACATTTTACTTCCAGAGGTGTATTTCACACTTGCTTTGCTTTCTCTCTGCCACTTCTAAGTCATTAGGCTTGTCTCATTCAGTGAATCCTATTAAAGCATAGTAAGTAGGCTCGCTGCCTCTGAATCAGATATCAGCTCTTTTATTATGCTTTCTACAAATTATGATTCAAATCTATTATTATTATTATTATTATTATTATTATTATTATTTTGAGACAGAGTCTCACTGTGTTGCCCTGGATAGAGTGCCATGGCATCATTGTAGCTCACAGCAACCTCAGTCTCTTGGGCTCAAGAGATCCTCTGCTTTAGCCTCCCAGCTAGTCTTTTTGTTTTTGTTTTCTATTGTTAGTAGAGATGAGGTCTTGCTCTTTCTCAGGCTATCTCAAAGTCATGAGCTCAAGCAATCCAACAGCCTCAGCCTCCCAGAGTGCTAGGATTACAGGCATGAACCACCGCACCCGCCCTATAATTTTTTTTCATTGAAGAGTCTCAACAGCAACATAGGATGAAGTCCAAATTTGTTTTGGTATGCTAAGTAGGGATACAAAAATGCCTATCTCCTCCTGGGTTCGGAATGCAAGGGATTTATAACCTAGACTCAAACCAAAAGTCCTACCAACATCTTTTTTTTTTTTTTAAATTTCAGATTAACATGAGAGTACCAATAATTAGGTTACACTGTTTGCATTGGTTAGGTAAGGTCCCTGCTGTAGTTGTTTCCCACCAACATCTTTCCTCACCCAATAGCCCTATGGTAAATTAAGAACAGATGATGTTTCTTCTTTCCACATGCAATGTACTTTTTCTCTGGCCATGCTCCGATGCAGCTCAACATGTCAGTGTCAGCTTAGAGCAGAGCATTTCTTCCTTGGGGCTCTCCCTTCCTAAATTTGTATTCTCAACATGTAGCTCACTACAGTACGAAATTTGAAATGAGTAGTACTAATTGCATTAATTGTTGAATTACATATTTGATACTAAAAATATTTGAAGCAGGAGACTATGTAATAGAGAAAGTCTATTTCTAAAAGTCAGATGTATTATTTAGAGGCCTAAATAGTCTTAAGTGCTGCCTAGGAGTCTATCTACCTGCAAGTTACTTTACTGCTTGTAATCTGCTGGGGAAAAAAATTTACTAACATAATTTCTTTCTTAATGATTAGTACTTAAATAGTACTTTTAATAAAATATTATACTAATGTTTCTTATCCAGTCAGCCATTTCCCTTGGAGATAAGAATTTCTAAGAACTTCTATATTTTGAGATCTAGACAATATGTTTTCTTTAGTCTCTAAAGTGAATTTCCATATCTGAATATTTAGGTATTTCAAAATGAATATTATGTTTAGGAAGCAGCATTTCCAGTACAACCACCTGTACATGGGAAATGGGGAAAAAATGAAGAAATTAAGAAAATAACCGATAGCTACCTTGAGCATCTTTAATGTAAATTCACATCGCCTAAATCTGAGAGTTTCTTTCTTTGCCTCACTTACACATTCATTGGTGCCCCAGCATCTCCACCACAATGCCTGTTGATCACTGTTTTTATTATAAAATGGGAGATCTTCACAGTGTGACTGAGCCCATTTATTTTAGTAGAGCCATTCCTCTTTGTATTCTCAAAACAAGGAATTGTTAATATCTAACCATCCCTTTATATAACCTGACGATATGCACCTTCAATAAGAATGATTTTATTACCTCTTTCCCCTCTTTTCCCTAATTATTTTCCTCACAGTATTGGGTAAATGTCAGAAGAAACAATTGTCTAGAGTGACAATTTTAGTGTGTGGATTTCATATTACACATGTACGGGTGTATCAAAATCCCTAGACAGTTTCCCTTGGAGGGTAATGTCTGGCACTAAGAGAAGGTCCTCTGAAACAACAAGTGCAGATCAAATAAAAAAGATCCCAAATTGAGTTCTGATCACAAGGAACTTTGGAGAAAACAAAAAATTCCCCCATTTTGATTTGATTTTATAAGCAAATAGTAAAAAATTATTATCAATAGTAAAAAAATTATGATTAATTGTATGTGTGTATGAAAGAGAGAAACTAAGAATGAATTATTTGAGTAAAAGAATATAGGGATTTCTTTTCCTCATTTGCCAGAAGACTACCATCGTAAATTTTTAATTTCTCAAGAAAAAGAACTTCAAATAGACAGTAAGATTACCCCCAAATCTGAAGCATTTAAAATGGCCAACATCATTACTTTCTACTGCCATAATTTTTAGTTTAAGTTTTCTTCCATTTATGATATAGAATTTTAAATGCATCCTAATTTTTTAAATCTACAGAGCATATGGTTTTAAAAAAATCAGCAGAAGCAAATGTTAAAATAACATTTAGCCAGAAATATCCCACATTCATATTCAAAGGGAACTTCAAATATTGCTTTATACATAACAGCCTGATTCTAAATTATTGAAATTAACAATAAAATGTGTGCCGGTTTGTTGAGGCTGCAATGTCAGTCTTTTCCTTTTTCATAATCTGTACAAATATGTAGAAAAAATTAAAGGAGCAATGGCCACTTTTTTGGCTCATTTTTTGAAATTGCTTGAAGTCGTTTATTCCTATGACTGAACTACTACAAAGGTGTAAAGCCTACAAGAGATACCTAGAAGTTTGTATTTTATGAATAAAATTGTAAAAGCCATGCAAAACTGCCTTCATTCCTAAACATCTCATCACCAAGTACGTTTGTTACAAATTTCAAAGTATACCATATCTAAACAGCAGAAATAAAATCGCTTAGTGTGTAAAGAATTTAATAGATGCCCAATGTTGAAGTGCAACAGTTTCATTCTCATGCTTGTTTTATTTAAAAGATGGCAAAACTATCTTTAGAAGCAATTTTTTTGTTACTTATTAATTTTGTTGATAATTCATCTCTATAAGACTAGAACGTTTTCAAATTGCTTTTGTACACAGTATCTCATTTGATAGTCTTGACTATATGTTCTTAAATGCTGGTGTTATTAAAATACTTTGAATGACATTTTACCTTGAAAACAGCTGTGAATTGACAAACATCTTAAAGTATGCACACTTGTTAATAAACTTACCTTACGGAGGTTTTGCTACCTTAGCAAACCACTTAAACTTTAATATAATATGTGTATATGTATATATGTATACTAGCATGCACAGAAGAAATTATCTGTTAAATGGATTACTACAGTAATACAAACGAGAGACGTTACCTAATCATTCCAGTTAATATTGTAGACCCTCAAGGAAAAGATAGTAAATATAGTATTCTTCACAAAGTGCTATCTGTTTTACCCAACTAGTCAATTGTCCTATTCTCGCAACTCTGCAACAGTGTAACACAACCATTTTCATGTTTTAGTGCACACACACACAAGAATGAATCATATCTAAGCTACACAGTTGGCCTTCACAGCCCATTCCAAGTTTTCTGGAAAGCAACTTATGAAAGTCATGAGCACAGTTGGGGTCCTGCTCATTCACAGACAGTCCATGAGAGGAAAGATTGGTTAACACACTAAGTGACACAGTGCTTGATGCACTCCCTAAGCCTTAAGCAAATGTCAAGTGGACATAATACAACAAAGTTTGGTCCCTAACAGTAAGCAGCTGACATGCTTTTTGAAGTACTACCACAGACAGCTCTTTTTATTAAATATAATGGAATATTGTCATTCTAATAACAATAAAATACTGTTTAGAAATTCTAAAACAAATTCTGCTTTTTTTCAAAACTGTTTATAACTGTTTATGTTCACACATGTAAGACAATAACAGAGATCTACAAATTGCAAGATTCGCCTAAAATTATTTCTGTTTCCCCATTTAAATCTCCAGTATAAATAGTTTGAACCCACATGCTAGGAAATCAGATTTTGTTTCAAAAGAACAGATGACTTTGTGGTACGTTTATATCTGTATTGATAATGAGGGAAAAGAATAGAAACCTCAGAGTAGGTGTTTTATGTAATGAATATTCCCGAAAATACGTAAATTAAATAATGTAGTTTATTAGAAGCACAATTTTTTTAAGTCATTTCAAAGTTGTCAAAATGCATTGTTTCTTCTGTAGATATACTCCTAAATGCAAACGCTAAATTTGAATATATGATTTGCATGTGTTGTTTATGTTTTTGCAAAACCTTACTATGTGTAATTTGTAGAAGGAAGAGTTTTTATTGCTATATTTATCAATGTTGTAAAAATAATAGAAAGATGTCTATTCAGCCAGGTTTCTTTGAAGGAAGACAAAGGGAAAGTTTTTATCTTTTTTTAAAATGAACCACCTGCTTTACTTTCAAGTTTTATATATATTTATTAAATTACAATTAAATTAATGAAAGCCATGAAGAAAAGACTACAAGAGCACATTTTATTTCATCTTTTATAAACCATAATAAGCTTAGATTTTTGTATCTTACCAAAAATCCTTTTTAAATTATGTTCACATCAGTCTACCTAATGCTTATTCAAATGTCAATCCAAACAGCTACATGCATGCCTATGTATGACATTAATAAATTTAACATTATAGTACCACTTACATGGAAAAATAAATCCAATGTTACATATTTTAAAATATACACCTGTGGAATAATAAATGCTGCCTCGTGGTTAAGCAGAGGACAAATTAAACACATGAGAAAGAAATTTATTAACAGTCATTGTTTTTAGGTTTTATTTTACATCTAATATTTTATCCCTTATTTAACATATGGCACATTTTCCTCTATGTAGTATGTGAATAGAAATTGCTGAACTCCAATGAGAATAATTGTTTCATTTCTAATGCTTGGGATAGGTAACTATTCCAAATTCATGATATACAAATTTCTTTTCTATATCCTTGAATATAAACCTGTCTAATCACAGAAAAAACTTAATATCATACACATTTAAAGCCAAAACTATTCTTTCATGAGATTATATACTTACTTATTGTAGATATCTAGAATTATTAGTTATATATTTATATCATTATATAGTTCACTTTAAAATCTCCCTATACAAATATGCCCTCAGCCAATTCTTGTTGACTGGCATTTTGATATGACTGAGATAAAAGTTTAAGATGAATAATAGTTATTACCGCAATGCTTTCAAAAAACTGGATTTGTAAAGAGATTTCAAAATTTACAACCAATTTAAATCAACATTGTAATACTAGCCATCACACATGTAATCCTGAATTTTAAAATGGAAGTGTTTTAAAATATGTTTGGAGCAATCATTTCTAGAACAAGAGACCTACCTTTTTGGAAAACTACATTTTAAAACACAGTACAGCATGTGCATGCCATAGCATGAAAAGACTGTGTTTTCCGCTTACATGTAAAGCAGTGTGTGTTTGGTTATTGCTACCACATATTTATGTTGCACACCTAATGGAAACAAACATTTCCAAAAGGAACACCTACCCCAGAGAAACAACTGTATCAAAATCCCTTTATCTGGGGGAAAAAAACAAAACAAAACATTATTTTAGTGTTAGAATAGTTCCCCTATTACTTTAATACAAGAAAATATGCCAAATTAGGTATGCATTACTAGAGAACAGAAAACGAAAGAAGTTATTTCAATTAAAATGTGATTTGTTTTTATAATACATTTTATAATATTTCACATTACTGTAAACCTTTCACATTACTGTAAATCCTACCTAGAAAAAAACTGAAATTCTAATTCTAATTCAGGTCCAACGACAATTAATGCATAATTAATTTACTGTGTGATGGCATGTTCTTTTTCTGATGATGATAAAAACTTGTTACTTTTTCACTGAAAAACAAAATTGTAAAAAAAAAAAAAAAAAGAAAGAAAGTTGCTAATGATTTCCAGAGAAATTTACATAGTGAAGCATAATGTGCCTTTACTGCCGACTAGTCTTTGAACTCAGTTTTTACAAACTTGAATTTTTCCCCAAACATTTGAGATTTGTCCTGATTAAACACTGCATATGAATTCTTTTCTCGAAAGAAATGCCAATGGCACCACATCTTGATGAAATTTATCCCTCATTTTTTTAATTTCATAAAGTTTATTCAGAAATCTAACCTGAAGTACAAATGTCAACCATCATTGCGCCTTTTCTCTGATGATGTTACCAACTTTTCAAATAAACAATTAAACATGAGGAAGGTTTCCAAAAATATTATTACTATTACCTACAGGAGACTGACTTAGCTCTACAAAATCCTTTATTAAGTTTTTAATGCGTGAAATAATTTGGTTTTATAGAATTTTAAATGTCTTGAATTTCCATTGTTAAAAAAATTTCAAATCCCTTCAAAGAAAAGAAATTTTAGTGTCCTAATGCCCATTTTAGCCCACTATTCATTCTCTTTCTTGCCCCTTATAAATCTCTGGCATAAAAAATTGAGTTATTTTAATTTTAGAAATGTATTTATCGCAGATGTCCTTCTTACAGTAAGAATTTTTACATTAATATTTTATCACAGTATGTTCAAGAATAAAAGGTATATTTTGTTGTAGTTTGAAAGGCCATAGTTTTACCCACTGATATGATGATGCATTCCCCCTAAACAATAAAATATTGATAAACTGTCGATTAAAACCACAACATTGTCACTCTTTTTTAAAGAGCTACTTCTTTATTTAACACAAAATGCAAGCGAGTCACTTGAGTTCTCAGTTTACAGGCCAGGCACCAAAAAGGCTAAACAAATTAAATAAATAAAAAGGTGATTTCTTAGTAAGAGTGAATAATTTGGAGCTATCTTTAGGGTAATTCTTACTTTTTGTGTTTAAACATACCGGGTTGAAACATTCTGCCAATTAAACGAAGATCTACAGATGACATTTACCCTTTTGCTTCGTAACAAAAAGGATCAGCCATCAGTTTTATGGAAGATTATCTAAAGAGGAACATTACTGTAAATCAATGACAAATAATGTTTGACACTCCCCTTCTCTGGGTGAGAATGTGCATCCTCTAGATTCTTGCACTGGCATCTAATGTAATAAATACTCTAAGATGAATCTGCAAAAGATAGCTGCAGGGTAAAGACCGCTGTTAGTATCTACCCAAAACTCCAATATTCAGCACTGAGCCAACAAAGGACAGCAAATAATTCCCAGCAGCATAAATAACGGGAAAGCTACCTTGGGCTTTGTTTTTGTTATGTAAAAATGCATTAAAGTGACTCATCCACTTAAAGATTACCTACCCTTAGAAGCTGTAGAGTAGCTTCAAAAACCAAAATAAATTCTTTCCCAGAATGCCGAATAGGCTATTCAGTGCATTTATATATATATATTTGTATGTGCCACTGACTTTGACTCTATTTTGCAGCCTAAGAGAAGAGAGAATTAATATTTTTCCCTCCCTTCCTGCCGTGTGACAAGAGCTACCTAAAAACACTGCACTTCCAGAATAGCAGGGAGGTTTTATATATATTTAAAAGTTATTTTAGAAATGTTAAAAATAACAGAAAATTGGAAGAGACTCTGGAAACAGTCCCTCCCCCCAAAGAATAGTTCTATATTCATTCTAAGAACAGAACCGGGTTTCTGCTCGCTCTTAGATGTTTCCAATAATGGGTTGAGAAGGCTGAGTCGCGTGGCTCAGTACCTGCGAGCCCCCTGGATCGACAGCCAGCTCCGCCACGGGGAGAGAGCACGCTTCTCAACAGAAAGGCGGTCAAGTGCACAAGACCGCAATGTGGGGTCTAAACGAGTTAGGGCAGCATTAGCAGTCAGTGTCTCAGAGGCCACATGCGGGAGACGGCCGCACAACCCTGGCAAGCCTGAAATTACCTTTTGTAAAATACCCAACTAAAACACAACTTTTTAGTGAGCTGGGTTTGATGAGAGCGGGCATCTGGTCGGAAACTTTTTCCCCCACTACAGCTAAACTCTAAGTCGAGAGGCTGCTTTCCGAGACGTCGCGGACGTTTCCCGGGACAGCGCGGCCCTGGCCCCAGCGCCCGCGACGCGGGTTCGGTGCGCATTCCAGCCGCGAGCCGCGCGCCTCGCCATCTGCCTCTCTGCCGCCCGGCCCCGCTCGCTCCCCGCCCCCACGGGCAGGGAACCCCGCAACTCGGGACCGACCCCCATCCCCGGATCCGTCGGCACCCCTGGGCCGGCGCTCCCCGCCCTGCTCGGCCCGTTCACTTACGTGGCGGCAGAAGGGAAGGGCTCCTCCGACGAGGGGCCGATCAGCAAAGATTGGAAAAGTGTCAGAGTCAAAGCCAGCAGGCAGCCAGCAGCCATCTTCGCGATCGAAGATCAATCCCCCTTCCTCCCCAATCCGGGAAGGAACAGCGCAGGAGCCCGCGCGCGGAGGGGACGGGGCCCAGGCTGCTGCCCGGCCGCGGGCGTCTGGAGGGCCGGCGCGCGGGGCCGGAGCCGGGAGGGCGCGGGGGGCGGCGGGGACCAGGCCGGCGCCGGGGCAGGGGCGGTGGCGGGCGGACCCTCTAGCGCGCGGCCGCTGCTCCGCGCCGCGGCTGCCTCGCCTCCGCCGCCATCAAGGGCGACTTTGGAAACAGACCTGGGCGAGCCCGCCGGCGCTGGCGCGCTCTCTCTCGCTTTCTCTCTGGGTTTGCTCCCAGATTTATTCCCCTGATTGCCGAGGGGAAGGGGGAGGCGGGGGCGGGGGCGGAGGAGGGGTGACGGCTCTGGGGAGGGGTGGGGGCGGATGCAGGGATGGGGGGATGGCAGGCAGGGAGACTTGTGGAAGAGAGAAGCTCCGTCTGGCTTCTCCGGGCAGCCGGAGGGAGGTGGCTGGGGTAGGCAGCGGGAGGGCTGGGCGTCAGCGCGGTCGGGCGGAGACCGGCCGGGAGCAGCCCTCCTTACAAGGCAGAAAGGAACTCCCAAACTCGGCGGCTCTGCTCCGCCGCCGGCGTGCGGAGGGGGAGCGCACCGGCGCGCTGGGCTCTCGGGGGACAGCCAGCCGCCCAGCGGGCATCCACAGGCTGCAAAGGCTCCAGCCAAGTACTTGGCTCTTGTCTCCGGGGGTTATTTTTGCACTTGCGGGCAGCGTTCCCCCAGCCTTCTTCCAGGCGCAGAATCTGCTGCCTGCCTAGGAATCGTGAAGTGATTTGACAACAAATGTAGGAGGGGTTTGTATTGCATTTTAAAGCACCACTATTGACTCTCTACCAGGTGGCACTGTTTGCCTCTAGGTGTAAGAGGTTAGAGCCTCTGGCGGGACTGGGTGCTAATTGTGCCAGCGGCCCCACGCCCAGGTATGTGGCTTGGCTCACCTGGCGAGGACACTGCCTCAGAGGCGGGGCTGGGGACCAACAGAGAAGGACCAGCCCAGTGGTTTAGTAGGACCAGCAGGGTGCCGGGACGAATTCTTCCACCTAGGGAGGACAGTGCCGCGGATAGGGGCTTTGTAACATCCTAGTTGCTAACTGCCTCCAAAAGGCTCTGGCCACTGTCCTGCCCTGCCTGGCAAGGTTGCCGCAGGGTGAGTTCGCTTGTGTCAATGTGGAGGCATGAAAGGGTAAGCAGCAGGAACAGGTGGCACTCTGAGAAATGTGTCTGAAATGCAGAGGAGGAATTAGGGAGGTAGAGATGGGGAACAGCTGTGCCAGACTGATCTCACCTCCACCTTCAGGAGAAGCAGTGGCGGAAAGAGCAGAGGAGTCTGTGGGTAGGCCTCTTCTGCCCGGCACAGGTCTCTTCTCGGGAGGCACCTGGTGTGCCAAGGGTAGAAATAGAGCTTCTTGAACACCTGAGATTCTTAAGCTCCCTCTCGTAGTGTTTGAGAATACTTTTGACCTGAAGTGGAGGGAACAGGGTTCGTGAAGAGAAAAAATGACCATCCTGAATATGCGAAAAATCTGGTCTTATGGAGGAGACTGTGAGGTTTTTAATTAGTCCCTCCTTAGTTCCTGGAGGAGGCTGTAAAAGAAAAAAGGATTCTTATTCATTCAAAATTGATTTTTCCAGCTCTCTGAAGGCAACTTCCCAAAACAAAGACTGATAATAGCTAGCCAGATTTTTAAAATGTGCGTGATTTTGTGATGGTCAGAGATTTTTTTTCCCTTCCCTGTTATCTCTGCTTTTTAATGACTGCTTTGTTTTCTTTATGTTCTCGGCATCTCTGTATTGCTCTTTGTTTCTTTCTTCCGACTCTGAGTGGCCTCACAAAGGCGCCCTACCGTGACTTAACTTCGTTTGTTTTATGCTGGGGTAGAGAGTGTGGCAGCAGGAGCTGGGCAGAGGAGGCTGAAGTGGGAGGTAATGGGACGCAGGACTACAGCTCTTGGGAGCGGTGTTTTGTATAACTGAAGATAGCTTTCCACTCTAAAATTAGATAACCAAATAGTCAAATCCATCATTTCTTCAATTTTTAATGATTCAAAAGCAGATTTTCTTCCCCAGCATGAAGATTAAGTAGAGAGCAGAATTAGATGCCCATTACTGTCTGTGTGATATGTTGGTATCATAATAACTTCACTACATAAAAATATCATTATAATATATTCTGTCAATTATTTCAACAATGATTCCAGACTTCCTGCTATGGGACACCATTTCCAATTTCATATCTTTAGGAGAAAGGGCTTAAAGAATAAGAGAATGTAATAAACTTCTAGAGAAGGTAAGTCAGCCTTCCTTATTAACTTTGTTCACCTTTGAGCCAAATCTCAATTTCTTTGGATCACTCTGATAAAGCAATGTATTCTCCAATAGCTGAAGGTGTTGAAGAAAGATATTGCTTCTACAATTCTTACTGAAAGCGGAGCTTATCAACTGTGAGCCTAAATCATTGTCTAATATTCTGTTGTGAGGTTTGCTGTGAATTGCTTTCTATCAGTTTAAACCTTTTCAATGAGGATATTCAAAACATGGTTTTTATTTCTTACGCATGACAGCTGAAACAAGGCCATTCCTACAACACAGTGTTATGTTTCTTTTGGATCAACTGTAGCCATAACAATGCATTTTTCTGTCTCAGTCCTATTATTTTGGAAAATCCTTAAAAAAATCAGATCATATCTCATTAATTTTAATAAAATCTTGCTAACATCACCAATATTTGCCCTTCAAAATAAATTGTTTACCCCCCAAAAAGTTTATAAATCATGAGGACTGATGGTAAACTGTGATATTACAGTATATAATGAAAATGTGCAGAAAATAAAGTAAATATATTACAGGCTATAAATGAGCAAGAAGTCACAAATCAATATTTACTATTCATTTAACAGGAAATATTTTAATTAGAAAGTAAGTGAAGAAATGTAGGAGATTTTTGTAATCATTTCTAGAAGAAAATTTAAGTATTTCATTCATGCAAGACAATTGACTTATTTACAAGAGATTTATAATTGACAAGTTTTGGTTAAGTCAATTGTTTTTCATATAAATGTTTATTTCATTCATGTATATTTCTCTTTTATTAATTAAAATGAACAAAGAACATTATGAACTTAATAGCCATGAACTGTTCAGTCTTACTCCCTTTTTGCTCTAGGTTACACTATGAATATGTTTGTACTATGAATATGGGTAGTACAAAATTCTATTTTTATTGTATTTTCATATAAACAAATGCATGTATAAGTATATCTTTCTATGTTTTTTTTTTTTCAGTAAATCAAATCTAACTTCTTTAACATTTTGGCTGAACAAATTGAGAAAAAAATAACCTAACTGACATGGTTTTAATTCATTTCTTCTTTGTTGCTCTCATATAGAGACAGACATATACAAACACTAAAAAGTAAGATAATTTAAAAAATTTAAAAAAATAAGAAAGTAAAATAATTATTCTTGGCCAAAAATATTTAGAAGGCAATAATTAATTTTCCAAGTTTTTGCATAACTTAAGAAAAATGAGGTAAAACTAGGCAAAGGGCCTTATTTGCTTATATTGCCTTATTTGTACATGACTTGTCTCTGAAATAGACGCCTATAAGAGTCATAATCAGAAATACTTGAGATTTGAGGCAGTATCATGCTTCTATGCACACACAGAGATGTGCTAGAAAAAGCTAAAATTAAAAACAAATGGACAGAAAGCTTCAACTTTCAATTCAACTTGGGGAATACTTTCAGGAGCCAGGAATGGAAAAAAAAAGCACCTCAGAAGTATCAATGCCCAGGAGAATGGTTAAAGGAGTATAGACTGATGATTAAGTCAGAGTATATAGTCAGTATCTTTAAAGGAAAGTGGCACATAGAGACCTTCATTAAAAAAAAAAAAAAAAAAAAAGGCACAGAAAATAAATTATCCTAAACTAAGAAACATGGTCAAATACTTCCTACAAACAACACAAATATTTAGAAGACATTTTTCTTTGGCCCAAGTAATACAGCTATTGACTGTTACGGCATTTTGAGGAAAGAAATACCTTTTCTTAATGGGCACCAAGTAACATTAAACAAGAATATATTGGAAGTTTCTTATTTGTTCATTGGGGTACTATATTGATTTATGCTAATTTGAGTATTTTGAAAAATTAGCTGTTTTAGAGTGCCATCATTATCTTCAACCAAACAATAGCTTTAATCTTATTCTATTTTGCATCTCTGCTAATCATGGAATTTTCCATTCCTTTTTCTTGTTTTATTTTTGCTCTACTCTACCCTCTTTCCCAATAAACACAAACACTTCTCAGAAAAAAATCACAGCTTCCTATTAAAAAAAAACCATGACTTCCTATTAAAAAAAAAAAAATCAGTTCAGCTCTAACATCTGAATTTCATAATGATCCTTCTGCACAGTATGATCCTTCTTCATTCAATAAATAGACCTGGAGGTTTCATCTTTTTGATCTGTAAGTTACAGCACAAAATATATGGAACCTATTTATTTAGTCGTCCAAAGACAAAGGGAAATGGAGAATTCGGTTACTTATCCACATATTCACCGGCAAAGGAAAATGCCATGAAAGTGGCTAATAAAAGACAGATAGTAAAAATTGAAATGGCAAGAACTAATAACATTTGGCATTCCTTCCAGTTTTTGAATTTCATGGATGAGCCTTCCATGAGAAGGGAACAGAGAGATCATCTATTGATGTTATTCTTCTGATATTAGGTTTTTCATATTATTTTAACATAGTAAAATACTATTATAAACTAACTTATTTTTAGATGACCTTGGATACTTTATGAATCTAGTTTACCTTCTGAATAATAGCTCAGTACAGGAAGGCTACTGATGACACAGCCTATTGGATGAATGTCCTTAAAAGCACCACAGAATGGTGTTGCTAGGGGATTCTCCCTCTGCAGTAATGATCATGGGGAAGAAAAGAAGAGAGCAATTATCTTACTTTTCTAGCCATATATTTTAGCTTTATAGGATTAAAATGCCTACCCTTAATACCAAGAATACTTGCCTACCAGTGAACATACAGTTAAAATCCTGTATCCCATTGATAGATGAGTAAGCTAGAAATCCTGTTACTGTCATCTATCACTGATGGGAGATGTAAACTTTTAAGTTTGATATTTGGAAACATTTGGAAATCAATACAGAGAAAATATTACCCAGTAATAGTATTTTCCTCACTATATACAAGGTAATGGGGTATAATTTCTTGGGGTTCAGGACAATGTGGAGAAAAAATATAATGGTGCCTGAAGAGCTAAAGGTATTGCTGTATGTTATCTAATGATTGAACATGTTCTTATAATCAAATTAACAGTATTTCAACATTCACACCTTTAAAATGAAGAGTAAAGATTTAAATAATTCTAAAATGTTTTGTGTTGTCTACAATTGGAATTTATGTATATTTATTTTATTTTTCTATTTAACAAGTCTTTAAATTTTACTATTAAGGGGATCCATTCTTTAAGAATATAGTTCTCTCAGAATATCCATAGTTATCTAGAGGAAAAAATGTGATTTAATAAATTTGCCAGCCTGGGTTAAGATGGTCCAAAGTAAAACAATAATTGAGTCTTGAGTTTCAATCTGAGTGTTCCCATCACCTGGTTAATGCTGCGAGTCTCTCCATGACATAGATAGCAATCTGTCTTTTCCCAAGATGTCATTCATTTTTGTGGATATATTTTATACTATCAGGATACTGACAGATGAATTTTTAGTTTTAACCAAACAGCCAAATGGATCACTTTATAATATCAAACATATAACTCAAAAAATGAAGATTTTTATGTTTATTATATTTGAATAACATTTAGTAGTAGTCTAGCTGTCCATAATGATCTCAACTTTGTTTAATTACATTATTTTGCACATGATTAGCCGTCATTGTTTGTAACCAGAGCAAGCATGTGTTTCTTTGGGAGGTCTGTGTGTATTCCATCACCTGTCTGCTATTCTCTGTTAGTATTTCCTATACTCAAGACTTGGTGCTTTGCAAAAAATTATTATTTCGAGGCTTCCTATTTATTGGCTTAAATACACATTTCCTTTAAACTTCATTTTTATTCTCAAAATGTGTAAAACTTTTCCCTTTGGGCAAATACTTATCAAAGACAAACTGTCACCATAAACCTAGTTACAACCCTGTTGTCCACATCTCAGTTCAAGCCTTCACAATGTGCGTGGCTCATCAGTGTTCAGCAGCAGAACCCAGTTTTGCCATTTTTCCTTTTCTTTCCCAAGTTAAGCAGCCAGCCCACTCCGCCCCTTCTCCACCCCTTCTTTTGATCTTTTACTTCTCTAACAGGCGGTAGTTGATTGTCTTTTAACTCATTACCCACAGAAGCACGTTTTTTAAGTAGTAAAGAGAAAAGGAAGTAGAAAAAAAAAAGGAAGGCAAAGAGAAATTATCCAGGGAAGAGAAAAATGGAAACATGAAGGGGGGGGGGCAATAAAAAAGAAAGAATGAGTTTGTTCCTACAACACAGACAAACATAACACAAAGAAGAAAGAGGGAAACGTCAAGGAACATGAAGGCCAAGACTGTGAAAAAAATCTGGTAGAATAAGTGAAGTCAAAAAAGTAGGGCAACTCAATTTACTTCAATGTTCAATCAACAAAAACTTTTATTGGTAAGTAAATATAACACATAATCTTCAATATCCACTGTTTTTATAGAAAATATGAATAACACTTCCGGTTCCTTTTCCTAATTTAAAAGTAGAATAGGTTACATGATGTTAATATTTAACCACTCTTTCGAATCAAAAAGTAAATGTTATTTAAAGCTGTATATCAGATGCAACCACTATAACGTAAGTATGCAGATTCCCTGTGCATCTGATACACCCAGAGTTGGCAGATATAATCACTTGACTGGCAGAATTTTTATATGAACTAGGGAAAACATCTATTTCATATAAAATATTGCTTTGTATATAACAAAAATTTTATAGTCAATCACTCAGGAACCTTAAATAACTTCATTCTTTTCTTTTTCAGTCTTCAGAACACTTCTTTCTCCCTATACCTTTTCCAGAAAAATTCACAAACAACAAACAATAGGAAGGTGTAAATGGGATGAGATGGAAAGGGCAACAGGGACTTAGCTGCTTCAGTGACTTCATTCTCACTTGGAAAATTGTCCAAGAGCCCTGAAGTAAGTGTCATCTGCCTCAGGTTCCTTCCTATGTTTTTCTTAATGCAAAGCTCATTCATATCTTAGACCTGCTTCAGATACTCGAATTCATGATCCCAGATTTTCTGCTGGCTGTTGTAATCATTAGAAACCTCTTTCTACCTACAAATAAGTATGCTGACGTGCAGTGGTATGTTAGAAATCACACAGACATATCCAACTACAAAACTTAGCTCCGATTTTTGTAAAGGAGTAAAGCTAGGATTTGAACCCAGCACCCTTCCTCAGGTACCCTGACTCTTAATTGTTATGTCATATGGTTTTCCTCTTGCACTGCGCTTTAGAAGCTCAGAGCCATAGGCTGAGTCACTTAGCCTTCTTGGACCTCGGTTTTCAATTTCTGAAAAAATGGAAATAATGACATGATAGAGGTTTTTTCAAATTTTGTTCTTTTTAACAGTTTTATTAATCTATAATATACATGCCATATAATTCCCCCATTTATTGTACATTCCAAGGACTTGTATTATAGAAAGATATTCACTATTATTTAAAAAGATCCACCATTACATATTTAAAGTGAGATAGTATTTTATAAAACCTACATGTATTGGCTATGTAGGCATGTGCCAGCTGTTCTTCAACTTAACATTAATGTTAGACAAAGTTTAATGACTTCAACACTGGAGTCATACTGATTACTAATAACAAGGGTTTTTTATATATAAAACCTTAGTTCTCCATCTTATGCAACTAATTACTACAGAAAGCTTACATTTAAACTCATATGAAAAAATACAATCAGTTGGGTCTCATGTGATAGAGTCATATGAAAACAATTAACGTATAACTCAGATTGGCACATGTATGATTTCTTAATTTGTCTCATTTGTATCATTTATGTATATGTATAGAGTTTACTTTATATTGTCATCTTTTTACTTGTACGAGAATAGTATTTATGATATTGAAGTATGTGAGGCCGTAAATGGCATTTGCATTCATCAGATACATCAACTCTGCTTCTACATTTAATCACTGGCTAGAGCTATTTATTGCTTCATGTACTGTTCTTCCATAAACAACAATACCTCAGTAAGACACCTTCATACTACTGATTATTTTTCCCTTTCAGTGGAGATCAGAATATCAGAAACATTTTATAGAAATAAAACGTTCTCACCTCAATCAAGTAAGTAAGAAAAAAAATCAAATATGACAATACCAAAAAAAAGATCAATAAATTCTATAACTAAATGTGTTTCATTTTTGTTATCTTCTATTAGATCTTCAAATGTACAAATATGTGAAGAATGTGTCGTTATTTCTCAGTGAAATAGTATTAAGACAACTACCTGATTTTAGTGCTTTCTCTTAAGAGACTTTTAAAAAAATTAAGTGCAAGTATTTTCTAAAGAAATATGTAATAGTAATAGTAATTACCAACAGGCAATTACCAACTTATACAACATATGTTCCAAATGATTATTTTTAGATCAGTATTTTTGAAATATAGGCTGCATTTTCTCATAGGAAAAAACAAGTGGACTTTAATTAGGAGCCTAAGTATGCATTCAGATTTCTATTCACTTTCAATTGCTGGTTGTAGATTCAAATAACATTTAATGGGATTCAAATAATATTTAAATTATTTTTAATATTAAATTAACAACCTTGTAAATATCTATTGATGGGGGTTGATGGACATCATTTAATTTCATTGATTGCATCAAAAGAGACTTACTGCATTTCATTAAGAAAAAAAGCAAATACTTTGCTTCACACATGTAGCATATTTATGTAAATGCATAGTAGAAATCTAAAGAATTCACCATATTGTCTGATGCAAACTGGAAATTTAGTTGTATGTCTTATTTATTCATTTATACATTGATTCTTTCAGGTCACTTATCTATTCATTTGGTACTAATTATGTGATCAGTAGTTATTAACTTACTAAGAACCAAACCTTCTGACTAGGAATAATGTGCTTCATAAATTTATATGTATTTCAACTTGCTACTCTGAAATTGGGGTAAATGTGTGTGTTTGTATATTATATATATAAGCTTATACGAGATATCGTCTTGTTTTCTAGTCTTAGGATGTGTGATGTCCTTTGTTATTAAAGAAAAAAAAACTTTTAAACTTGAAACTGTGTCCAGAACTCTTAGTCAAGATCCTTATAAATTAGTTTGTTGTTGGGAATGAAATTTGAATTGGGGCAGCTGCTTTGGAAAAGGTTAAATGTAGAGTTACCATATGACCCAGAAATTTCACTCCTAGAATATTTACCCAAGAGTGATGAAAACATGGGTTAACACAAAAGCATCTGCATGAAATATTCATAGAAGCAATATTCATACTACTAGAAACAGGTCAAATGTTCATCAACTGATGAAAAGATAACTAATAATGTGGTATATCTATTTAATGGAATATAATTTGGCAGTAAAACTGAATGAATTACTTACATACTACAACATGAACAAACGTGACAAATGAAAGGAGCCACTCATGGAAGACTACATATTGTACAATTCTATTTGTATGAAATGTCCAGACTAGACAAATTCATAGAGAAATGAAGTAGATTAATATTCATCTGGGACCAGAGTTGGGTGATGGGTGAAATGGGTAGTGACTACTAATAGGTAGAGGGTTTCTTTTGTGGCTGATAATATGTTCTAAGATTGATTGTGATGATGGTTGCACAACTTGTAAATATATTGAAAACCACTGAATCATACACTTTGAATGACTGATACAATTACTAAATTGTATACTTTAGTTATACACCTGAGTACTGGGGATGGGAGAGGACATATAGCTAAATAAGCCAAAAGAATTATGTGCAAGAAAAATTAACCAATTTTTGGTATTGTGTCTATTTAAAGTTAACCAAGGATAACTGAAATGTGACCCTTATTTCCTAAGGGTCAGGATGATTCCTGGGAAGGGTAGATTTGTAGATATGGGGGCCTGTCCTCATCTTTATTCAGTACCAGGAAAGTGAAATAGAGTCTGGATGGAGGTGCTGTTGGTAGAAAAATCACAGGAGAAGTCTGTGGTTGTAACTTTGAAGCTATAGTGCCATTCGGGAATAATAGTGGGTTTTCAGCTTGAACAGGTATCATTCACACCTGGAAGACCTGTTAAAATACAGATTACTGGTGCCTAAGTGAGTTTCAGATTCAGTAAATCTAGGTGGGCCCAAGAATGAACAAGTCTAGCAAATGTGTAAGTGTGCTGATTCTATTAGTCAAGGGATGGCACTTTACGGACTACTTGTACTTAATGGATGTTATTCATAAAGTGAATATATATTAATGGGAGATTATGTGAGGTGGCCTAAGAAAATGAAGAGAACAATATAAAAGGATGCTTAATGTTAGAAGTTCAAGAGCAGCCTGGGTAACATCACAAGACCTCATCTCTACAAAAAAAATTTAAAAATTGGCTGAGTATTGTGGCACACGTCTCTAATCCTATCTACTCAGGAGCCTGTGGAAAGAGGATCACTGTAGCTTAGGAGTTTGAGTTGCAGTGAGCTAGGAAGACACTACTGCACTCTACCTTGGGCGACAGAGTGAAACTTGATCTCAAAAAAGGAAATGATACACTGGATCAAATTTGTAAGTCAATAAACTAACTTAGAGCAAAGTTCCTAACACTGGGAATCATCTTGGTACACGGTGGGAATGGAGATTCATTGAGGTAAGCTTTACTATCAGGTGTTACTGTTAACTCCAAATTCTGAGTTAAACTGCTCATCAGATCTGCTATTTCCTTTCATGTATAACAGTCACTGATACTGCCATGCATTAAAAGCAGCTCCAGTAACATGTGAGGGAAGTTGGAAGTCTGCTCTTCAGTGTTAGTTGGGATATGTAAAAGATTTCATTTTTCCCAAAATTTGTACCCTTCAACACCATTTTTCTACCCTTCTTGGTACAAAACTTGATCTATTATGAAAGTTATTACATTGGGTTGGTTAAGAAATGCATTCAAATACACAAGCCATCCAGGCAGAAGCACCCCTCCAATAAACACATTAGTATCTATTTGCCATTATCAAGTACCAGTTTGTCAAATGATTTAGCTACGACCTTGGAAAGAGATTTCCAGGCTTTATGAAAAGTTATCTTGAGAAAGTTATCTTAAGAAAATCGGTATGGGCTCAGTGCCTGTAGCTCAACCAGCTAAGGTGCCAGCCACATACACCAAAGTTGGTGGGTTCAAATCCAGCCCAGGCCTGCCAAACAACAATGACGACTACAACCAAAAAATAGCCAGGCCTTGTGGCAGGTGCCTGTAGTCCCACCTACTTGGGAGGCTTAGGCAAGAGAACTGCTTAAGCCCAGGAGTTGAAGGTTGCTGTGAGCTGTGATGCCATAGCACTCTACCCAGGGGGACAGCTTGAGGTTCTGTTTCAAAAAGAAAAAAAAAAAAAAGAAAGTAAGAAAGAAAAGAAATTGGTATGAATTTGACTTGATACAAATGTTTTACTCTGAATTTGAATGATAATGATATTTAATTTACCATGAAAAATAAATTACTATGAAAATAAATTAGCAAGAATAATCAAGGAAAAAAATTTTTTTTTTTTTTTTTTTTGGCATTTTTTGATTGGGGCCAAGTTTGAACCTGCCACCTTCAGTATATGGGACCAGTGCCCTACTCCTCTGAGCCACAGGCACCACTCTACAAGAAAATATTTTTAATGAAAGTATGTTAAACACGGTCTTAGATGTTCCTCAAATCTATTTTATGGGACAGTAAAGAACAATTTCATTCATTTTCACTATTTCTAATAAGACAACTTCATATAGGTCACAGAATCCTTTCAAAGAACAAAACCAAAATATAAACAGAACTGTTTATTTTGGTTAAAAATAGGAATTGGGCTTAGTGCCTTGGACAGAAAAATAATCTGGATACTCCAAAGAAAATGTGGTTTTGGAAAGAAAAATAATTAGAGAAAGTTTAGAATTATAATTCAGCCTTCTTTTTCTAATTCCCTGAGATGTCCAAGGAAATACATATAATCTGGAGACAGACACTGGAGTGCTTTATTTCTATTATGTCAGCTAATATGAATATGATAGGAACACTAGTGCAGAGACTGATAAATATACAAATAGGTTACTATAAGATTTATCCAAGTTGTCAGTATTTTGTAAAAAATAATGACATTTGAAAACTATTTCAAAAGCCACATATATACTATATATGGGGGGGGGGATATTTTACTTTATAAGAAACAGTGCATTGTGATTGTAAATACAGTAGAAACTTCAAAGCTGACTGCCTTCCTGTATAGACCACCTCCTTAAGTTGACCAATTTTCACAGAATGCACATACACCACCTTTTTCCAATAGTACAGTAGACCTAGTTTCTCATGTTGACCACCTCCATATGTTGACCAATTTATTACAGTCCCTTGGGTGGTCAATTTACAGAGGTTCTACTGTATTAGAAAATTCACTAGTACATTCAGAATAAGATTTTGTGAACTGGCAATCCAATTACTGGGTTGAAATTAAAGCATAAACAACATTATTAGACCACTTTGGTACTCTTAAGGAAATCAAACCCCCGAAATAATATGGTTTTAGTAATAGTTTATAAAACTAAATGGGTTAATTCTTATCATGATATTCTCAATATTTCCAAGTATTATCACCTGCAAACAATTTGGTTCTAATTATGCCACTTTTATATAAAACATAATACAGTTGTAAATAATCATTTACAATTTTTTTCTTATTTAATGCAAAAATAGTTCCAGGTTTGGAGTTGATTTGACAAGATTATATTGACACATACTTTAATATAACCAAGATCCTTAAAATAAAAATCAGATCATCCTAAATTATATCAAATAACGTATTTTATCCAGATGTTACCTTTACCTAAATATCCAACAAAAGTAGGCATTTTTATATCTATACACATACACATATACAATGTCACAGGCTTTTTATTTTTCAGGTCAGGTCTAAGTTTTGTTTTGTTTTATTCTTAAAAATAGAATTGTCTGAAAATTTAGAGGCTTCTGATCTAATTACTTCCATTGCTACCAAGTTACAATAACCATACTCAAAGTTCTTTCCTAGATGTAATACTCAAGTTTGCTTTACTTTTTCTTCTAGCATACAATTTTCTCTCCTTCCCCTTCCTTCTCCCACTCTCCCCACTCCTTCTCTTCCCTTTTGATATTAGCTGTCTTAGGGCCATCTTAAATTATAAACTTATTCAGGAGTGAAAAACGTAAAATGGTATTTACTATAGGACTGAACTTTTTATCTCATTCTTACAGGAGCCCTTCTCTTTTATCAATAAAACATTAAGTCCAACAAGAAACACACAACATATCTTAGTGTGGATTTATTTCTCTTTCTGTTTTTAGACAAAGTTATAGGTTTGGTAGTCATGTAGTTTGCTTACTAAATTCTGCAGGTGACAATCTGACCAAATGTTTTGCCACTACATGACCTCAGTCTTTATCTTTTTAGTCTGTCATGTCAATTTACTTCTAGACTATCTCCTGACCATTGAAACCATACCACATACTTTAGTTTTCTGTTCTGGTAACACCCAATTCAAGGAATTAATGTCTGTATTAGTTTGAGAACTCTAGCTGTAGTTAAAATTAAACTCATATGTTTCAGTGGCTCAACAAAATGGGCATTTATTTCTCGCTGTATTAACAGTACAATGTGGGAATTCATTTTCTGTCAATCTTTGTGGTCCCAAACTCCCTAAATCTCAGAGTAATCAGTAGAAAGGGGCAGAAAGGAGAAGAAATGCCTTCTTTCTAAATGACTTTCATAAAAGCTCATAGAATTTCTGTTCACATTTCCATTTCAATGGAGAGAACTGATATCATGGTCCGGTCTAGGTTCAGGGGCTCACTAAAGTCAACTCTATACTATGGGAAGAGGGGTACACATATTTTTGGACAGTTCACTGTCCTTGTTACTAATATCTATCATACATAGAACAGAGTATTTTAAAATTGTTCTCCTTTGTAAGGGCTCTACTCACTAGGACTATTTCCTAAGTCAGGATAGAAAATCATTGCTTCAGAGGTGTACCATTCTACATCCTGGGATGTGAAGTATCAAGCAAAAAAATGCTGATTCCTGAGAAAGCTGAGAACTTGGGTAGGTAACCTCGATGAAGGTCAGGAACACAAAACTACCATTTGCCAGGATCTGTATAGACCCGGGGAAAAGAAAACACACACACTCTACATTGGTCCCTATCCTCTGAGACCTTAAAATTTGGTCAGGGAAAAGCATTAAACACATGTAAGTACAGAAGTTGAGAAGTACTATTGAAAAACAAAAGCTACTAAGAAAATGTTGAACAACAAGACTTAATATTGACTGATGACTTAGTAACAGTTTTGCGGAGTTCAACATACAGAGGGGAATGCTGGTTATCCAGTAAAGGCTAGAAAACATTTCCATCAAAGGAAGGTCTCAGGAAGCTGAAGTAGATTTCCTATTACAATAGAACGAGATAGCCTGCAGCAGACCAAAGTTTCTTTTGAGAATAACTAGAAAAGTCACATAAAATATTTAACAGCATCAAAGGGCTGCTAAATCAAACAAGATACAGGGGCTGGAAGTCTGGAGAGAAGGGAACTGGAGTAAGGTGAAGTAACTCTCCTCAGCAAAGGTCTCAAAACAAGTGGGCTTTGCCTTGGTAAAAGGTCACTGCTGGGGGGCTGAGAAATCAGGAGAGGTTTCAGTGGTTTTATAAGATTCAAATAAAAGAGAAAAAAATGAAAAACCCATAGAAAAGAATCTAACGAGAAGAAGGGGTTTGGAGAGTTACACCTGACATGGCCAGTTTAATAGGCTAAGAAAGTTTTTGAATGACATAGGAAGTTTTCCATAGCTTTTCTGTGCTACGAACAAGTTAAGGGTCTGGATCTTTCATGAAGAAGGCTAAAATATTTATTTAAAAGGCTGAGAGTGCATTCCCTAGGTCAAGGAGAGATCCAGACATAGACAAAATATATGAAAATCTCAGCCAGAAGTTACCGATGTTTTAACACAATAACAAGAAAAAGCCAGAAAGGCTATGTTAACCAGTGTGATGAAAATATTTCTGATTGTATATAAAACCAGCGTATGGTACCCCATGATTGCATTAATGTACACAGCTATGATTTAATAATAATAAAAAAGAAGTTACTGATTATATTCATGATGTCAGCCTCAGTATACTTTTCCAGAGGAAGAAAGGGGAGGATAAGATAACTTGAAATCTTGATGCATTTTATTTTTTATGCCTAACATCCTGCAGTTAGTCTTATATTCTAGACACATGAAAAGACAATTATATGATAAAACATTTAGAAAACATCAGAAACTGATAATGGACTGATAGCAATCCAATTAGTGGAGGTAGCAGACAAAAACAATAAAATAATTATGATGAAGATGTTCAAGAAATGAGAGAAAAATATGGAGAAATAAGTAAATGTTAAAAATTTTTGCCACAGAATTGAAAACTATAGAAAGATTCAAAATACATTTTAAAGCTAAAAAAGAAATAGCCGTGTTTAACAGCAGATTGGACTTGCAAAAGAGAAGTTTAGGAAACTGGAATATAGGTCCATGGAAAACATCCAGACCAAAAAGAGGAACAAAAGAAGTGTGTGATAAACAGGAGGGACAGAAGGAAAAGACATAGCACATACATGTGATGGGCGTCTCACAGGGAGAGGAGAGGGGAGAAGCAGCCCAGAGAAGGGCTGAGAATTTCCAAACATGATGAAAGAGTCAGAAATTTGGGAGGTACTGTAAAACTCAGTATAAATAAAAAGAAAACCACATTTAAACACATTATAGTTGACTGCTAAATACCAGAAAAAATGAGAAAACTTTCAAAACAGTCACCTAGGAAATGAAAGAGCTAGAGGCAGGAAAGAGTTGTCCAATTCAAGGAAACATCATTAAAAGTCAGGCTTTACATCTTTACATGACAATAATAATAAATGAAGAGGAGAAGTAACTCAAAACCAGGCTAAAAAAGGAAAAAACAGGGAAAGTTATGTGTAATCTTGGAGACCAGGTTTAGGATTTTACATTTTATCTTCCCGGAATGCAAAAATTTAAAGGACTTAATAGGGGAATATGCACAATTCAAATTTACTTTTGCAATTTGGAGGAGAAAAAATGGGGGAGGGAAGGAAAAAGAGTGGATGGGAGGGATCTGTTTACAATAACTGGAAGCAAAAGGCATTAAAGCCTTTAAAGGCAGTACATTTGGCATACGTAGGGCCCAGGTTAGAGAACAGCTACAAGCAAGGCTGATCTGACCCTGGGTCTCTAAGTGTTGAGTGAAATCAGGTAAAAATGCCTCCAACCAATAGTTGCTGGAATGCTGGCAAGACTGAAATTCCTACACAGGGTCCAATGATCAGTAATCAAATCTGTGGGTAACTGAAGTTTCCCTAGGTGAGGACCTAGGGAATTTGTTACTGCTCACATGCACTGATATTGCATCCATTATTTTGTTATTTATCTCTAAAAATTCAGAGATGTTGATGCTGTATATAGTCACAAAAGGGATAAAATACTTTGGCGGGGTCCATGGACGTTAGGGAAATTAACGATCAAGCACTTCCTAGTTTCAGGCACTATATTTTAAGTTTTCATTGAACTGTCACAGCACCTAATAAAGAAGTCTCATTCACCTTACACAATGAGGAAAAGAAGCTAAATTTAGGTAATTTGTTGAGAAACAGAGATGAAGGAACTTGTTAGGCAGGCAGAACTGCCCAGTGCAGCTGGGAGTAAGCTAAGGTCAGTGCCTCTGAATCCTGTGCTATCTCCATTGTATGTGGTATCCTGCTTTGGAAAGCTCTAGATCTTTTTTCATATTCTCATTCATATTTTCCAGTAAGTACTGAGGTGGGAGGGAGAATTGATGTTCTACAAAAAGCTGGGCAGGGAAAGAAGTAAATTGTGCCGTTCCAGGTTGCAGGATCAAGGAGCAGGGTTATAAAAGGAAGATGACTCAGTTTTAATAATTATTCTGATCATTCTTCTCCAGCTTGGTGAGTCAGATGTAATTTTATTTTATGATGAGTTCTATTAACTAGAATAATAAAATATTGATAAGCATATACAGTTCCACTGAATAAGATCATCATGCAGATATAAGAAATAAAATAAGAGACAGTTGTGGTATAATATATGCATATATAGTGACATTTTAGAGACATATACCAAATCTTAGGATATTTCTTTGTAACAGTTTATAATTGCTTCTGTGTACAAATATCAACACTTGGCACTTCCCTCAGTGGGTGTTGAATTAAGACTTTACTGAAAATATGAAACACAGTATTATCCAATGTTGTTTAGTGAAAGAGTATATAATGCATAGAAAATCCTTTGCTTACATTGTGTCTTTGGGAGGAAAATGAGGGTATGGAAGTACAACAATGCATTTCATAAAAGTGACCCAATACCTTCATTACAGACTCCAAGCTCAGTATCTCCTGAAAGATGACTAGTCTTAGGAAGAAGCAGGAAGCTGTAAAATTCCTTAAAAATATGAAACCAGAAACTCACATAGACTCTCAATCATATGGTTCCTTAAACAGCTTGGCTGATTTCCATGAAATGGACCCAAATCCCCACAAATGATGTAGTTGTATTCTAGGAAACACTGAGGGTAGTTCATAAAGGCTTTGCCAGAAAGGCTAGGAGAAATCAATCACCCACTATCTGGGGACCATGATGCTTGGACACTTTGGATACATGGGGTTAAGAAGTCAGCCTGTCTTGAATTAATATCATCACTCTTCCACCTAACAATTTTCAAGTTTACGGGATTTTATTTGCTTCAGTTTACTAACGTAAAAAATCTAAATAGTTCTGGAATCTATTACATGGAGTTACGGTAAAGTTTAAATGAGTTAATATAATTTAACTTAGAATATTATCTGGAAAATCACAACTACACCATTAATTTTTAAATATTAATACTGTATCATCATCACCATCATTCTCATCATCATTTTAATGTTATTGTTGCTATGTCATTGTGACTAATATTTCTCTTTTCTGCAACTTCCCCTTTGGCATTTCCATTTTGCTCAGACTGCTTAACTACTTTGCTCAGACTGTTTTATTTAAATAGTCATTTTTTTCCTCTTTATTTGCCCATATTTTTCTTCCTCCCTTTCTTTCTTTTTCTCTATATTATTAATTATTTTAAATGTTATATTTAAGGCATGCAGAATAATATTTATAACAGGATTATTTACTACAAAATGTATTACTACAAAATGTAGTAAATAATCATCAAGGAAACACGGCCATACCACCACGCAGGTTAGGAAATAGAGCATTACCAATATACCTTGGGAACCCCTGATTCCCATACCCCAACCCCATCACTCTCTCCTCTTATTCACCATAAATTAATGAATATCTTGAACATTCTACTTATCATTGTTGTAATCCATAAATATTTTATCTCCTATGTCTATACTTGTGATAAATGCATTGTTTAATGTTGCATGTCTTAAAACTTTAAGTTTTACCATTTATAGTCTTCTATGTTTCATTTTTCCCCTCAAACTTCTAACTCCAAGGTAGATTCATGCTGATCTTAGCTGTAGAGCAATTTTTTCTGGAGGCAGGAGGCAGGGTCTTGCTCTGTTTCCTGGGCTAGAGTATAGTAGCCTCATCATAGCTTACTGCAACCTCAAACTCCTGGGCTCAAGTGATCCTCCTGCCTTAGCCTCCCCAGTAGCTGGGACTACAGGCATACATCACCACAATAGGCTGACTTCTCTATCTTTTGTATAAATAAGGTCTCATTCTTGCTCAAGCTAGTCTCGGACTCCTGGGTTCAAGCAATCCTTCCCATTTCAGCCTTCCACAGTTTCTAGGATTATAAATGTGAGCTACTGTGCCCAGCCATGTAGAGCATTCATTTTTAATGCTGTCTAGCATTCCAATATGTAAATTCACCACAATTCTTTTTATTGATTTTATTGTTGACTGGCCTTTGTGTAATCTCTAAGTCTTTGCTCTCACCAACAGTGTTTCTGTGAACATGCTTGTACTTATTTCTTGGTTAATATGTTTGAGAATTTCCTTAGGATACAATCCTAAGAATGAATTGTTGCACAGTTGAGTATGTGCAATTTTACTAAGTAATGCTAAATTACTTTTCACATTAGCTATTCTGTGTTACCTCCTAGGTAGCAATGCACATGCCCAAGAATTTGGTTACTCAAGAGCCTGACTTGCACTACATAGTAGCTATACTACCGCTTCCCTTTTTTTCCTGCTCCAGCAAAAGCTTAAAATGAAATTTGCTTGGAATTCAGGACATAAAGATCTAATTCTATGGCATTTTGCTGAGTCTGAAGACATGTATAATCTTTTCACAGTCAATTAACAGTTTCATCTTTGAAATTCCATTTCTTTTACTACTTTGGTAGATGAGAATATTGCAAGTAATAGTTGGCAAAAAGTTTCAGTAATATCATTGGCTCTCCCGTGGTCAAGCACATAAAAAACACAAAGGCTGTAACACAGGGAGTGATTGTGGCTGGACAGTTGGAAACATGTCATCTCTGCTAAACAAATTAAACTGTGAAGATGTTGACAAGCTGAAGGACATTCTCTGCAGAAAGGTTAGGGATCAAGGACACAGAGGTTAAATTTCTCCACCTTGATTTCTTGGAAAGGGTATTTGTGTGGAAGCTTGACTGTTCTTAGGTAGTTTGTGTTCTATGCCTATGTGACTCTAAGGACAATGGCTTCAGAAATCAGATAAAATAATTTGTACTTGTTTTCTCTTTGGCGTATGCTTACAATATGTGCTTCTAATAAGTAAATGCGTAATGAAGAACAAATATATTTCACTATATTTAAGATGTTTTTTGACAGAAATTCCTATGATTCTATGTTAGAAGTGTAAAATTTTGTCCCATAAGAAAAATTTTGAGAGGGATTCTTAGTCTTTGATAATTTCAACATACCAAATTTCCAATGGAGAAAGTTAAACACACACACTCTCTCTCTCTCCTTCTCTACACACACGTATATAAATGTGGGGAGGGGGGTAGATGAAGATTGCTTGGGAAGCAAGAAGTCTTACAAAAATTGTCAGGCCCACAGAAATTCCATTTGGGCTGCCAAATTTGCATTAGTCCCACCCACAGTTTGAAATGTCACCCCACCCTCTCTTTGCCATCTGTATCACCACCTACTGATTCCTCTGTCTCTAGTCTTAGAGAACAGAAGCATCTGCCTATGACAGGCACATTCAGAGTTGCCCCCCAAACACATATTCCAATGGAACATCAAAAAAGGTTTATTAAAGCAGAGTCAGAATACATATATATTTTTAGAGTCAAGACTTTACCATCATACGGTTTTCTGTCTGGTTTCTTTTTCTCTAATTTCTTCTACTTTATAAGCACACGGAAGGAGGATATTTTTACGACAGCTCTAAAATCCCTTTGATGGATTAGTAATATGCAACCTGTGCAAAAGTTCCACCTGTTGCTAATTAAATGATGGAGTTTTTTTTTTTTTTTTTATTTGTTTGTTTGTGTTTACAGACAGTCTCACCTTATCGCCCTCAGTAGAGTGCGTGGCATCACACAGCTCATAGCAACCTCCAACTCCTGGGTTTAGGCGATTCTCTTGCCTCAGCCTCCCAAGTAGCTGGGACTACAGGCACTCGCCACAACACCCAGCTATTTTTTTCTTGCAGTTTGGCCAGTGCCAGATTTGAACCCTCCACCTTCCGTATATGGGGCTGGTGCCTTACCCACTGAGCCACAGGCACCACTCAATGGAGTTGTTTTCTACTGATTACTTGCCATTTGTTAATTTATTCATTCAATATATATTTTGAGGGCAATAAATTGATACAGAATCAATTGATATAGAAACAATACACTATGGTCTCTCTATTCTTGAGGTGCATGATCTAGTGCAGGGCTATCGAATAGAAAAATAGTATGCGGCACATATGAAATGTTTAATTTTCTAGTGCCAGGGTAAAGAGAGTAAAAAAATGAAATTAATTTAATAATGTACAATTGTCTCTTTGTCTTTGTGGGGAATTTGTTCCAGGACCTATTGCATATGCCGAAATCCAAGATGCTTAAGTCCCTGACATAGAATGGAGCGTATCTGCACATAACCCATGCACAAACTCCTGTCTACTTCAGGTCAACTCTAGATTACTTATAATACCTAATACAATGTAAATGCTATGTGAATAGTTGATATACTATATTGTTTAGAGAATAACAACAAAAAAAATGTCTGCACATGCTTGTTACAGATGTGATTTTTTTTTTTCCACGAAGATTTTTGATCCATTGGTGGTTGAATTCCTGGATATGGAACCCACAGAGATGGAAGACCAACTATGATTATCTCACTATATCCCAGATCTTATCATTTCAACATGTAACTAATATAAAAACTATTATGGTGATACTTCATATTCTTTTTTTTCTGGTATTGGTATTTTTTTTAAAAAATCCTATATACATGTATGTTTTATAGTTAGCAGCACAACACATCTTAATTTGGATGAGGCACATTGCAGGTGGCCATTAGCCACCTGTGATTAGTGCCTGCTATACTGGACAGCACGCGTCCAGCAGATAGATGATATTCATTCACTGTTTCAGAGGAAGACAAATAGCAAATAAACAAATACACAATGGAAATGTGATGCATGTGATGAGGGGGTCTCTGGCAGACTCGCTAATCTCAAGAGATTGAAAAAGTTTTCCAGAATTTTAGTCCAAGGGCTGATTGATAAATAAGAGTTATACTTGCAAAACAGAGAAGTACCAAGAAAGAGAAAGGTAGTTTTTCAAACCATAAAATTATGTGTGCCACTTTAAATTTCTGAAATAAGCCCAATATTGGGAAGCATGGACAATAGATATGGCAATTAATTATACATAATGGACTGAATATTCAAGATGCAATGGGAATGTGGAGCAAGATTTATTTCTAGGGTTTGGAAAAAAGGTAAAAATGTATCCAGGACTTGAAGAATGAATAGGAGTCTGTGAACTGGATGAGTAGGATTTGGAAGGAAAGAGAGTTTTCCAGGTAAATCTGAAAGTTGTAGAACAACAGGGCAACGTGGAACTTTGGGACAGCTCCCCTAGGCTGCAGATGAAGATGTTTTGGTAGTGGAAGGAAATGAAACAAAACAGCAACACTGGGGCCAGATGGTGAAAGGCCTTGTTTGCCAGGATCAATATGAACTTTATGTCATAAACAATGAGCTGCTGTTGAAAAGCAAGTCAGTGCCATGATCAGGTTGGGGTGTTGGAGCCTTCTGTCTGCAGTGGAGAGGCACTGTCAGAGGGCAGGAAGACGGCAGGCAGAGATGCCGTTCAGGAGGGGTGCAGTCCTCCCAACTGCCTTATTTTTGTTATCTGTGGAACTTTTTACGTGATTATGCTGGAAGGACGGGTGTCTTTAGAAGAAGGGGAGGTGAGACCAGAGTGCTCACATGGAGGAATGGCCATATGAAGACATAGGAACAAGGGGTTCCCAGCCCTCACCAGGAAACAAATCAACTGGAACCTTGATGTTGGAGTTCTAATCTGTAAAACCATGAGCAAACGAACTTCTACTGGTTAAGTCTATGCTATTTTGTTATGACAGCCTGACTTAGTAAGTCTCAGGCTGACATAACAAAACACCATCAACTGGGTGGCTTAAACAACAGAAATTTATTTCTCACAGTTCCAGAGACTGGTAGTCTGGAATGAGGGTATCAGCATGGCTGGATTCCTGTGAGGGCTCTCTTTCTGGCTTGCAGACCGCTGCCTTCTTGCCATGTCCTCATATAGTGGGGAGAGACCTGTGGTGTCTCTTCCTCTTCTTATAAGGCCCCCAGTTCTCTGGGATCAGGGCTCCATCCCCATGACCTCATTTAATTTAATTGCCTTTTTAAAGACTCTATCTCTGATATAGTCACATGGGGGTTAGGGTTTCAGCATACGAATTTGGAGGGATGTGATTAGGTCTACCGCAAAACCATAGCAGACTAAGCCACTTAGCTTCCATATCTATGACCAGATCACCATAGATCCCAGGTAGGAGTAAAATTAGAAAAGTCCAAAACCTAAGCATTTTAGCCTCAAATCAGCTTTATATTTTTCTACATAAACCTATGAGCTGGGTTATTCCATTTTTCTTATTTAACAAGCTATCATATTCTAGGAATTAGAGTCTTGCAAAACAAAGAAAAGTCTTGTTTCTTGATCATGATATTCTTACATCACTTTACTTTTTCTCATATTTCAATTTCAATGACCACCTGCCTTTCGATAATAGAATCAAATATCCTGGAAACTGGACATGTGTGACATCTGTGAACTAAAAATCTTAAGACTCTCCTACAGCTGATTGAGTGGATGCCCTCCTGGCCAAGAGGATCCCTAAAACTGAGTTGCTAGCCAAGAGAAAGGAGATCAGACTTTCCTCATTCCCCCTCCTCTACTTAGAGAGGCCCTTTGTGACTCACTAACAGGCTTAAGGCTGTGCAAAACCTACCTGCAGGTCCTCAATATGCATAATAAACCACTTGAGTCTGTTCAGTGCTTTGTCTCTAATTAACAGACCCTTTATCTTACGCATTTCTTTTCACTGACTCCTGGTCTTTTAGACCTAACTCTTTCAGCCAATTTCCAGCTACAGAATATTTAAACCCACCTACCACCTACAAGCCCCCTCACTTCCAAATGTCTTTTGTGGGCCAAGCCAATGTATGCTTTCCTTATATTGCTTTATGACTGAGAAGGAACATTAAGAAAGAGGTTGGGGCTTGGGGAGGAAAACCTGGCCTGTGGAATCAGGAAGTCTGGAGGGTCCATAAGAATGAGAGTATGAAGTAACCTGGGTAACCAATGACCAATAGAAAAGGGCAATACTGCCTGGGGGCATAGAGAAAGCAATGAAAGATGTGCAGCCAATTTCAAATGGAGAGGGTATTTATACCCCTTAGGCCTTTTCATTTCTCTCATCTTTTTCTCCTCCCTTAGAGGGACCCACTTCCAACTGCCTTTGGAAGTGCTCTAAATGTTCTCTTTGTTCTTCCTAAAGAAAATCTCTCTTTATTACCCTGAAACTTGTGAAAGTTACTTTTGCTTTCCATGCACACTGCCTGTGAGGCTCCAGTTTTATATTCAGTTTCCACTTTTGCTGAATTACCACCATGCCTCAGTTGAACTTCCTAGCTCAGTCGAGTAATCAAACCAGGTCAACGGGGTTCAGGGAACCAGATCCCCAATGCCCAACAATGACCTCACCTGTAATCCCTGTCTTCCTAAAATATATAAAACCAAATTGTAACCCCACCACCACAAGTCTACTTGCTCAAGACTTCTTGGGTATGGCTCCGCACCATGGTTCTCAAATTTGGCTCAGAATAAACTTCCTTAAATTATTTTACTGAGTATGACTTCTTTTCCTTCAACATATCTTCTTATTAGTTTTGTAGCTCATTTCTTGGGTATGATCGATTTTCAAGGTTCTGACTGGTTCCTATTAAACCATACATATATTTTTCAAGTACTATTTTACATGCCACCTTCTTTTTTTCATTTAATCCATGGGAAATAATCCCTCTTTAAAAATTCCATTATAATTTATTGTATTTTAAAAAAATGCTCTTTCATTATCCAAATTTTGTCTAGCATTTTCTCTAACAAGATTTGCAACTTGCAGTTGACACACTACTTCATGTTTTGGGCAGTGCTAAGGATCGTATAGAAAAACTTTTAGCATTAGGAGAATAAAAGTACACATTTGTCCTCCTTTGCCATAAAAGAGCTTGCTGATATAGAGACATTTTATTAAAGGCCCAAATGAACTGAAGCAACAAGACATAGGACTATTGAAAGAGAAAAGGTTCCATGGGCAGGGTTTTTAGGCCTTGATGATCTTGCAGAGGAATATCAGGAGATCAACATGGTTGTAGAACAGTGAGCAAGATAGAGAAAATTTGGCGAGTGCATCAGAGAGGACTGATGAATCAGATGAAGTGGTGTTTCCTAGGCCATAATGAAATGTTTGGGTATTATCACTAATGCATTGTGAAACCATTGATAAAAAGTATCCTACCAAAAAAAAAAAAAAAAAAAAAAAAAAAGCCCAGGTGTGATGACTCATGCATGTAATCCTAGAACTCTGGGAGGCCAAGGCCAGTGGATTGCTTGAGCTCACTAGTTCAAGACCAGCCTGAGCAAGAACAAGACCCTGTTTCCAAAAAAAAAGTAGCTGAGTGTTGTAGCAGGCACCTACTTGGGAGTCTGAGGCAACAGAATCACGTGAGCCCAAGAGTATGAGGATGCTATGACACCATGGCAGTCTACCCGGGGTGACAAAGTAAGACTGTCTCAAAAAAAAAAAAAAAAGAAAAGTATCATATCGACAGGGGTACACATACACAGAATAGACTCAAAGAGGGAAAAATTAGAATTAGAAAACTAGTTAAAGAGACTATTACAATTGTTCAGGTAAGAGGTGATAATGGTTTAGATTAAAGTAGTGATGATGGAGACGAGTGGAAAGCAACCAGAGTGTGAATGTGTTTTGATCTTACAGTCTAATGCACTGAAACTGAGTATTGGCCTAGGAGTGGAGTGAAGGCTGATGCCAAAGAATTTGATCTGGACAACTGATGATAGTGGAAATTGTTGAGATAGACAAGACAGGAGAAGGAGCAGATTTGGAGTAAGGAATGGAATAAGATTTCTGTTTTAGATATGCTTTTAGGAGAATATGCTAATTTTAAGATTCCAATTTGTGATCCACGTGGCAATGTTGAGCAGGCAATTGAGTATGGTTGTTGGAGTTCAGAAGTGAGATTTAGACTGGAGAGACTCATTTGGGGCAGAGAGGTGGAGCATACCTAAGATGAATACATTGTCCCCAATCCTTGCTGACCTTCACAGTATTGTGGTTGTTCTCACAAATTTCTAATGAGATAGGGTTTTATGCTTTCTGGCATCCTGCTAAAATCCTCCACACTCCTCATTTGGGGCACTTGCACTTCTATTGTGAAAGAACCTTCCATCGCCCCAGACTCCTGCCTCTAGACATCCCCTTCTTTTAGTTCTTGGATCACATGGAAGACATTTCTGGTAATTTTTCAGCCACTTCCAGAATCTCCCCCTGCTCTCTACCCCAGAAATCTCTCTAAACCATCTCTCTCAACAAGTGAGAAGACACTTTGATGTTTTTCTACCTTGCTATAGATCTGAGCATTCCAGGTGGCAGGGCTGGAATCTTTAGGCTAATGAAAGATTAAAGAATTTAGAAAATTCTTTTCATTTTTAAAATTATAACCAGATAATTGTCTTACATTACATTAGACTTTTAAAAAGTTTTATTATTGTTCTTAAAAGTCGAACAAGTGCTTCTTTCTCTTTTTTTAACAGCTTTAATCCCTCATAAGAAAAATAGTTGATTAGGGGAAGATTATGTAGCATAGAAAGATGAAAGAGAAAAATATATCAACATATTTTAAAGAATTATTATACCTATTATAATGTGTGAAAGTGTGCAGATCTTTTACTCCTTTTAATATACTATAGGACTTTTTGGACATTGATTTTGCCCCACTTATTTATTCGTTAATTCAAAAAAATATCTACTGGAATGCCTAGCCTCAAGGCATTATCCTGAGTGCTATACATATAGTGACTAATAAAACAGATGAGGTCCCTGGTTTTGATGAGGGAAGTACCTAAAGGAAAAAAAAATAGGACAATGAGATATTGAATACAGCAGTGAGGATGCTTTCTTTCTCAAGTAATAGAAAAAAGAAACAACTAAAAGTTTAATCAATAAAGGCATTTATTATCTCATATAACGTGAAGTTGGTGCTAGAAAAGTTCCAGAATAATTAGTTCTGGAGCTTGTCTATTTTATCATCTACAAAAATTCTTTTTGTTATTTCTATCATGTTGGTCAGTCCTTCAAAGCTTCCTTTGAATATTGTGAAAGGCTGAGGCCCAAGCCAATCAGTTGTCAAGACGCTGGGAAACATGCTGATTGCCTTAAAATAGTCAAGAATCATGCTTTGCAACTGGGAAGGGTTCAGTGTCCCATAAACATTCGCTCTTCTAAGAGATGTAAATAATTTTAAGATTCTATAATCAAAGATGAGTGCCTATACAAAAAGCAACTAAAAGTTGCTACAGAGATTGGCTGAATGGGAAGAAACAGAAATCTGAGAAATCTCTCTGAGATAAAATTGAGCTAAGGTCTAACTGATGAGAAAGGTGCATCCATGCAGCAATCTGGGGAAAGAGTATTCCAGGCAAAGTGAAGAGAAAATAAAGTTGGTCCAAGATGAGGAAAAGTTTGATTTGTTCAAGTAAATAAAAAAGACAGTGTGATGAAGTTCAGAGAATGTTTGAGAGAGTGGCATAGAAAGATGGCCCAGAAGAAAGCACTAGCTAAATCTATAGGGTATTGTAGGCCACCAGATTTTATTCTATTGGAACTTAAAAGTCACTGGAAGATATTTAAACTTGGAAAAAATTTGAAGCCATTTAAAAATGGTTGCTTTGGTTGTCACACAGGAAGGAACTGCAGTGAGAAGCATCTAAGGAATTAATGTAGTAGAACAGGCAAAAATGATAATAGCTAGTATAAAATAGTAAACAAGAGATGGCCAAGAGAAACCAGATACATGTTGAGACCTTGTCGGCATGACCTACTCATGGGTTATGTTATCAAGAATATAGAAAATAGAGAAATCAAACATAACTTTTGGGTCTGAGGTATGAACAAATGAGTTGATATTTGCACCATTAAGTGAAATGGAAAGTTCTTGAGGAGAAAGTGATCTTGTTGGGGTAGGAATATCAAGGGTCATTTTGTTTATGACTATATCATAGAAGGAATACACAAGGAGAAAATTAGATCCATGAGCCCAGTGATTGGGACAGGGTTCTCTGGGTTCTTATATCTGGAAATATAATTTGGGTAATTGTAATATGAGCTAGGTTTTAATTTGCAACTGGAAGAGAATGCCCAGAAAATGTTAGATGGAGGAAGACTTTATCTAGGGACAACTAAAATGTACAGTCTTTTCATATAAGTAAAATTTAGCAAAGTAGCCTAGAGAGGAGGGAAGAATAAGGTAAGAGAAAAGACAAGACATTGTAGCATCTTAGAAATCAAGAGAAGGATGTGTTACAGGATTGAGAGGTAGTTAACTGTCAGAGCTGCTGAGTGGAAGACAGAGGGAAGGACATTAGATTGACCATGAGCTTCAGCAAAATGGATACTGACAATGACTTAGATTATAGTCTTCAACATAGTCAGCTCGGACAAACGTGAATGGCTGTTGAGTTAAAATGATATTCTGATCTTCTTTATTTTTTATCTCATTAATATCCTTAATGCAAATTATGATAGACACCTAAAATGTAAACAATTTTAGTGTATGTAATACATATTTTACTATAATATGGGCTTGATGCTTTGCTATTCTTAAATGACTTGATTTAACACATTGGTGAGAGTAATTTTCCAAAGGTCTATTGGATTTATATACATCTAGCTAGCAGAGGAACATCTTGCTAGGGTTTTTTCTGGACTCTCTTCCCAAGTATGTTCATACATGGAGAAACCTTGGAAGATGAAGATAGTATCTCCCTCTAGAGCAAAGAGTAGGTTTGTTTATTCTATATAATAATATATAAAAGTTCCATATGAAGCAAAGGTCATCCAGGGTTATTGTTCTTTATAAAGGATCTGTTTACTAAGCTCAGGATTTCTCTTCAATAATGTACCCCATTGCATATATGAGTAACTTCTGTCCATCTTCAAATCTGCCTGTGGGAATTGAGGCTCAGGCCTAAATGCTGGTCCTCTGGTGTAAGTGGATATAAGAGTCTCATGTCTTCTGTCAGTAACCATAAAACTATGGCAGGCCAACTTGATAGCTTTCAAGTACAATAAAATTTCTCATCCTCAGTAGTGCTTGACACATATATGTACCTCAGTGATCTAAGCTGAAGATAATGAAAACAATAATTAATTTTCATTTTTTGATATTTAGCCACCATCATTCTTCCACTACATAGTTTTCTCCTCTATGATAATTTATAAACACTGTGCACTTTCCAGCCTTACCTACACGATTTTGAATGCTATTTCCACCCAGAAAAGAACTGTCACTTGTAAACATTTGGTAAAATGAGGTGTCTTGAACATAGACTGCGTGTTATAATAAGATTTCTAAAGATTTCCACAGATTCTACCAAACTTTGGAGTTTACATTCTATTTTTTCCTGAAACTAGAAATAGAAACGGAATTACGTTTTGAAGTTGACATAGCTTTTTCTGTGAAGAATAAATATTCATTCAATAATCTATGATGTGTTATTTTATCCTTTCTCACACACTCAGAATAAATTATGGAGCTAGAAGAACCTGAGAAAGCAAAATTCTTAACTTCTACTTTTGCATATGAAGGTATTAAAACATTAATTGCTTAGTTAGCTACATCACTACTTTTTGTTTGTTATATCACCAGGATTGAGTTTAGATTTAGGATTGTCAGCTAAGTTTTCCTTCCGCAGTGTTTTACCTACTTCTCCCCTCTGTCCTCTGTTCTCTGTTAATATTTTAGTGCCAAGAAGAAGGAATGTTCTGACACCAATGTATAGTGGAGAGCAGAGTGTGCCAGGCAAGTGAGAGAGAAAGGTCACATTTATAGCTGAGGTCCCTGGTTGCCTATGTCCTGCTTTTGCTAGCATATTCTATGAAAAACAAACAAGCAACCCAAAGTGGAATTTCTTAATTCTGCTCACTTAAAAAAAGTCCCAGTTACTAGGAATTCATAGAAATTGTTATGAGCAAACTATCAACAAATTGGGGATGTTGGGAATTGTTAGCACCATTGCAATATCCATTTATTCCTTTAATTAGTTCCCTGGACTGGTCAATTGAGAGAATAAACCAAATGATTCATTTGTCATTATGTAGTATAAAACCTCAAAGGCTTGATTTTTACACTTATATATGTATACATAGCAAAATGTTTAGCTTTGCAACTTGTTTTGGGGTATTTTACAGATATAGAATAAAATTACATCTGCAACTAGAGATACAACACTACTTTTTAATATATTATGAATCAATTTAGATTGGGCCCAGTTTGCCTGTGTTTATTCATTCCTGAAGAGAAGGTACAAATTTAAATTTTTTATTTTGAGCACAACAATAATCTTCTGTTTATTTAATGGTCTAAAGTCCATTACATTTCTTTTTTTGAATCTTTTAAAAAGTGTACAATGACATTTCCATATGATTTTTATCTTTCATAAGTCATCTTGTTTATAACTTCGTGTATTGAGCCAGCTTGACTTTAGGTATGATTGATTCCTATCTCTAACCGACTTTAAGAATTTTGTTTTAAATCAACTCACGAGCTTCTGATGTTAGCCTTACATCAGGGCTATGAAGCTGCACCATCTAATCAGCAACAGAAAAAACACCTAGCAAGTTCTTGATATTTGGCTGGTAACTGGAAGGTTTATTCACTGCCATCAAAGCAGTGAGAACTATTTTTACTGGTATCAGTCATTTCTGTGTCTAAATGAGAAGCATCAGCATGAGTGTCTGAGCACAGCAGTCAACAGCTGTTAAGACAGAGTCATTTTTTTTTCTTTAAATTAGCATGACTATTATTTCCTATGGCTGCCCATGACTACTTGTGGTGTGTCACAGGCTCATCAGACTTAAATAGACTTGAATTTTTACAGGTAAGAAATCACTGGTAAACAGAAAAACTTTCTGACTGAAACCACCGTACACTTAAATTCATTCTAATTTGTATAAACAGCTGATATTTTAAAAACGCAGAATAAACTGTCGTGCTGGATGTAACAGAAATTGAGTATGTTAACCTGTTCGTTTCTATTAATAGACGTGCCAATCGATGCCAGTTATTATTTAATATGTGAGATTCAATTTCATGGCACAACTAAATTTAGATGCAGTTTCATAACTCATGAAGAGACAAATAAGCAAAAACAGTTTTCTCATGAAGAGGTAGCCAGTTAAAGTAAAATTCTGGAAGGTTCCTGTATATTCTCTTTGTATCTTAAATGCTGCGATGAGACACACGGTGTTGTGTCCCGTGGTCACTGTGAGCTCAGTTCACAGCCTTGCTCACTCTGTCTTTTTGATCATGTAATTTTGATTTTATTTTTGTGCCTCGCTCCAAGACAGTGGCGCCTGTATGTCATTTCTCTGTTACTGAATATAAGTGAAAATACATTAGCGTTCTTCTGGTTGTTTAGGGAAATTTTGGCTTATTGCTTCAGTTTTTATACCCTTACTCCCTTTTTAGCTGCTGTAATTCACTCATGTTGGTTTTGTGCCATTATACGGCCAATAAAAAAAGTATCGACAGCATGACCACTAAGTGATTATGTGTGATTTTTTTTTTTTTTTTTTTTTTTAACAATTAAGAATCATTTTATTTCTCAGGCAAATGTTGGTCTTGTAGTAGCCAGCAAAAGGACCCCTAAATGCCCCTAACTGTCTCACCCTGAGTTACACATCTCAAACCCCACCTTGAGTTAATTCTGAGAACAGGTTTCAGAACAAGGAAGTTCCATGAGTTCCCGTAAAACTCCTAGCCACAGGTAAAACAATGGTAGAACTTACCCCAAAATTACCCCCAACCCCCTAGCAATGGCTAAACAATGGTGGAAAGCTTACTCAAGCAAAATTTCCCAAGCCAAGTTTGTCCTTCTGCCAGCTGCCACGATGTAACCCCCTGTGTGCAGGCCCTCTGCCTCTGCTATCTATCCTTTTATAATTGGCCATCATCTCTCCAGTTCTTACTTAGTAACCTTTCCTAAACTCAGCAATAAATTTAATCTTCCTAAATTACACTTCAAAACATTCACTAGGTCTTAATTTTGTCTTTTCTTAGACCAAGGACAAGTCTAGAAGAGCCTTAATTAGGCATTCAAAACCCTCTACAATCTGTTTCTAATTTCCTTTTCCAACTTCACCCCCTCTGAACTCTTTTATGGATTGTAACAGTTAGCAGAATTAAACACCATGGTATTCAGTCAGTATTTTTTTTTTCAAGAATACATTGAACCATCTTTTATTTTATTTTATTATTATTTATCTTTTCTTTTTTCACTTTTTGAGACAGTCTCACTTTATTGCCTTTGGTAGAGTGCTGTGGCGTCACAGCTTACAGCAATCTTAAACTCTTGGGCTCAGGTGATCCTTGCCTTAGCCTCTGGAGTAATTGGGACTACAGATGTTCACCACAATGTCCTCGTAGTTCTTCTATTTTTAGTAAAGATGGGTCTCACTCATGCTCAGGCTGGTCTCAAACTCCCAAGCTCAAGTGATCCTCCCACCTTGACCTCCCAGAGTGATAGGATTATGGGTGTGAGCCACCACAACCAGCCAGTAAATGATGAATTTCCTTATGCTATGAATTTATAAGGTGTCACAAGCTTTTTAAAAATCTGATATATATTTTTTGATCTCCGACTTTTAGGTAACACGATCCATAGTAATAATAATGAACACAGCACTGCAGGTTTACAAGATTTTGTGTAATTCAATCTTCTTTTTGTTTTCAAAAAATTCTGTGGGAAGCCATGCCCAGTGGCTCATACCAATAAACCTAGCATTCTGGGAGGCTGAGGCGGGAGGATATTGCTTGACTTTAGGATTTTGAAATCGGCCAGAGCAAGAGCAAAGCATAGTTTCTATTAAAAATAGAAAAATTATCTGGGTGTTGTGGTGAGTCCCTGTAGTCCCAGCTAGTCATGAGGCTAAGGCAGGAGGGTCACCTGAGCTCAGGAGTTTGAGGTTGCTGTGAAATAGGCTGATACCATGACACTCTAATCTAGGTATCAAAGAGAGATTCTGCCTAAAAAAAAAAAAAAAAAAAAAAAATTCTGTGGGAGATAGAATCAGGATGGTTGAGTAGACCCAGGTATTATATTTCCTTCCTAGAGAGGAACCAGAATAGTTAGCGGATTCTCACATTTTGAACAGATCATCTGAGAGAGAATATGAGGATTCACCAGGGAAGCAATGGCAAACACCAGAAGTAGGTAAGGAGAGAGTTCAGGGCAACTTGCCCAGCCAGGGACTGGCTAAAATCCAGGGGAAGATTCTGGAGGTAGAGAAACAGTTAAGAGTGGAGCCCGAGGGATCCACACTCTGAGATGAGCTTTTACAATCCTGGATATGAGAGAACTCCCTGACCTATGCAGGTCTTCCTCCTAACATAGGGAGCTGCTTAGAGATTGCCCAGAGACTTTGGTACAGAATGGGGATTTTCATGGAATTCCACGGGCATGTGATCTAGAGCATCACGTACAGTGTGTCACTCTTACAACCTACATACCAGGGAACCGTGAGTGCCCCTGCAGTCACTGCATGGCTCTGAGGAGGAACCGGGGAGCTCCAAGTTAAGACTGAGGTGTGACCAGACAGCACTGTTTCCAGTTTCTTGCCCATGCCACTTGCTGGGATGGGGCCTCGCCCTTTCTGGCCTCAGGTCCAATGTGCCATTTTGAGAATGTGACCCTGGACTGCACCCCATCCTCAGGCTCAGCTAGAGGATGGGGTGCAGTCCCCATAGAAATAAAGAATAAGAAATCTCAAACTGATATAAATTTCAAGATTCCATGTTAATTGGTAACACCTTGATAATGTTTAACAGTTCCTCTGTTTTTGTGGTTTCTACATCCTCAAATATGAAGGGCCAACTATACCAAGGCATTTATACAAGGGACTTGAGCATCTGCGATGTTGATATCCATGGGCGATCCTAGTACTAATCTCCCATGGATTCCTGAGGGACAACTGTACGGATGCTACAAGACTTCCTGTGTTGAAATTCTGGTCCCATCACATATTTACCTGAGACCTTGAGCAAGCTACAAAACCTTTCTGTTCCCCAGTTTCTTTATCTATAGAATTGGGATAATAATACCTTCCTCGTAGGTTTGTTTTGCAGATTGGATGATTTTTTTCATGTTACACACTCAAAGTAGTTCTTGGCACATTTTATGAGTTCATTAATCTTATGTGCTCTGAACAGACAGTGCTCTGAACAGAACAGTCAGTAATGCTAGCTGTTGTTGTCGTCGTCGTCGTCATCATCATCATCATCATCATCACATCATTATCATCATGTTCATCATCAAAAACAAGAATAAAGAGTGTGGAAGGAAATACTTGTGAAATTTTAAAAGTGAGCATATATGCAGAACACTGTACATTCTTCAACAGCAGCTTCAGGTTAAACAAAAGGATGACATCCAGTGCATCGGTTTAATTAAATAAATCTAATTTATGGCTAAAATGGAGTCACTCTGAAGAATCCAAGGAGCCTTTGTGACACTTAAAAATATGAACTTTGGGTTTTATGTAAGCATTCCAAATTACCCCATAAATGCATTAATGTACACAGTTGTGATTAAATAAAAACAATTTTAAGAGGAAAATAATAAAAAATAAATTTAAAAAATATGAACTTGGGATTTACCATGAATTATAATCAATCCAAACATTTTTCCTAAGTAAATTGCTAGAAGATTTCTATTTCATTACAGAGAATGATTGAATTAAAGACATTATATATTTAAAATAAGTATTGGTTTGTTTTGTTAAATTAAATCTATCGGATTTATCTAAATAATAAATAATACTAATAACTGAAACATAATGTAGTCTTAGCTTTGGTTTGCTTTCACTTAAGTCCCTTTAAAATAGGTAGCAGTTTGGGCATGGTGGCTCACACCTGTAATCCCAGCACTCTGGGAGGACAAGGTGGGAGGATCACTTGAGGCAAAGAGTTTGAGAACAGGCTGGGCAGCATTTTCAGATCTCATCACTACCAAAAGTAAAAGATAAAACATGCCTGCTACAGTAAAGACGAAGACATGATTTCTGGTTAGTTGGCTCAAATCCAATTATCAACTCATCTCTGCTTATAAATTATCTCAAAGTATGCGTTTTTTTTTTCTTATGGTGAAATTCTGTGAAGATAAATGATTTTAAATGTAATAAATTGTCGTATGTTGATGAAATGAGAGCTGTTTTCAGAAATGTTTTCATGTGGAACTGTGGTTCTGTTTTTCATTCCACCCTCTAGTGGTCATATGCCACTACTGCATTTTCCGGTTTTAGTCATTTTACTGAACTTTCCAGTTTCATTGGTTAACACTTGTTTTATAGTTCAATGCTCTTTTACAGATTAAGTGACTTAATCACATCTCTAAATTCGTGCATAGCAGTTTTGGGGGGCTATGCGCTAAAATAATACTCGTAAAGTGATAGAAAAATAGGTTTTTCTTACTGTCACAATGAATAGACTCAAGTCACACATTCTGCTATAGATTTTTGCTGAATGCTTCATTTCTCTAAGATATGCTCTAAGGATCCTCATGGAGGGAAAAAATGTAATTTACATTCTTCTGATTGTTTCTCATCTCTAAATCCATTTAAAAATCATTATCAAGTGGTCAAAGATTATAGACCTGACAAGAGAAGGATAAACTTAACTCATTTTACTAATCTTATCTGAGCTCAAAATGTATTTCAGTTTTCTACAAAATGGTAAAAGAAAAAAGAATGCAATTTTTGTTTTTTAAGAATTTTGTTCTGAATCACTTATGTTACTATGACACTGCTTATTTTTTTTTGCAAAAATGTGAAGTAAGCAAACAACAAATAGTCTTAACAGAATAACATGGAGCCCTCACAATAGTATCAATTATTTGTAATGTTTAGCTGTTGGTACTTACCCAAGTAACTTTTAACAACTAAGATCCATTAAGGAGATTTTCAAAGTCCATGGGAAACTTTCTTATTTGCAAATAACGTATTTTCCCCAATAATTATTTTGGGGAGTCAGAATTTAAGCATTTGCTATATGACAGGGTCATTAGCAATTACATTTTCAACTCACATTATATTCTGTCATACATATACTTTTAATTGTTATAATAACATTAAAGTTGCCCTGTGTTTAATTATCAGCTGACAAGAAATAGATTTGAATTTGTTTGATTTTCTCATATAATATGTTTGCTATTCTGGTTGTAGGGAAATTAAATATTGCCTTCATGTAGTATAAATACTACATAATGTTTTGGAACTGTGTATATTTTTCAAGCAAATTTAATCATATAGAAGACTGTGTGCACTATGCCACCTTTACTTATGTGTTCTTGGCACAGAACTAACATATGATCAAGAGAAAAATATGCAGTCTGAAAATTAGCCTGATCTTTCATTAATTTGGAGGAATATCTATTAAGAATCAAAACAGATAAGACCTTTGATCCCAGAAATCTTTTCAGTGTACTAAGAAGATATAAAAGAATACAGATAAATATATGCTAATGGATATCTGCAGTGATTTAGATTTGAGTTGGGCAGGTAAGAAAAAATTTGCTAAAGAAATAATATGTAATCTGTAACCTGAAAGATAAATTAGAGTTAGCCAGATGGAAAGTGGGAACAAGCTTTCTAGGCAGCACACCTGTATGCCAAAAAATATTAAGGTGTAAAGCTAAAAAGTAAATTACCAAGAAGAATTTACAATTATTTTTTTATACTCTGAAAGTTGACTTAGATTCTGTTCATTTTTTGGCATTTTTTTAAATATATGAAAAACCCTGTATTCTCAAGATGATTTATTATCAATGATATTTGTGTTAATTGGATCTCTCACTAGATGAATATTATTGTGATCAGGACAGATCTTTGAGAAATGAATATTTACCTATACGTTTAGTAGGCAAGGCTAACTTTACTCTTGAAAGGAGTTTATAAAATTTTTCATTTAAGAAAAGAATGAGTGTTATTTTGCATGTAATAGTTTTGAAAAGGTCTCAGAAGCAATCTATAAGGATCTACTACTTGTAGGTTGTACCTTTTAGAGAACATTAACCAAGACTTTTGTGTTTTGTTGGTTTTTGTTGTATGCTTAATTTCCCCCCTTTGCTCACTATTAAAGTATAGAACATTAATGATTAAGAAAAATGTAAAGAAATGCCTGCATCTCCATTGCCTGGCTACAGTAACAATCTTAGCAACAAGTTTTTATAACATCTTCAGAGGACCTGAACTAGATAAATTTCCAAGATGATAATTCATCATCTGGAATGTTAGGGATGGCATCCTCAAAATTTCAAAGACACGTACGATAGCTCAGTGACCTGCTCACTCCTCTATGCCTTTTGAAAAACAAGCCAACATGGAAACTAGAGATTCTTCTTAAGTTTTCACACAAGATATACTGTAAGAGTAAAATCAATGTTCTAGTCTTATTTTACGCTTGTTAACCACTTAATTTTTAATGACACCCACTTTGACTTTTGAAACTGTCACAATTTAAGATAATGAATTATATTTTCATTTTGCCTTTAAGATATTAGTAGGTCCTTATGTACAACCCATAAGAAATAGCATATTATGCTAAAATCACCTACATACTATTAGAGGTAGCCCAGTGCCAGACAGTATTTTTTAGATGCAAGCCATAGATACTCTGTGGAAAACTTAAACAAAAAGTGAATTTCTTGGAGGCATATGGGGCCACACAACGTATGAAAAGAAAACTAAAGAACCAAGGCCTCCATGCACAGATCTAGAATACCTCCTGGAGGCTAGGTACTAGAAACGCAGGAATGACCTCTTCAGGGTACCATAAATTGAGATATTTTGCCTCAGAGTTTCATTGTTTGTGTCACTCTGCTAAGGTATCAAACTCCAAGGACAAGGGCATGTGATTGGTCCTAGGTTATGTGTACCTCTCAACAAAAAGGAAGGTTCGGGGCCCTTTACCTGCCAATTCTGCTACATCATATACAAGGGGGCGAGCCAAACTGCACTGAGTGGAGGGAAACACAGAACCACAGACGTCTACCCTGTACTGTTAGGGGGTATTGAGAGGCCACCAGGAGGTTTCAGTTGATAGGCATGATAGTGAATAGTAAGAAAGCCTCTCTTAGAGACATGGGTTCA
>CAUYPK010156445.1:0-21084 GCA_963574355.1 Loris lydekkerianus
TTACTTTTGTGGTAGAGGATTGGGCTGGTCATTATGGAGGATAGGTCTGAGAATATCCTGAAGAGCTGGTTTGGTTATGGCAAATTTCTTCAACATGTGAATGTCATTAAAGTATTTAATTTCTCCATCATAAATGAAACTTGGTTTAGCTGGATACAGGATCCGGGGTTGAAACTTATTTTGTTTTAGGAGATTAAAAGTTGATGACCACCCTCTTCTGGCTTGAAAAGTTTCAGCAGAGAGATCTGCAGTCATTCTAAGATTCTTCCCTTTATAGATTATGGTTTTCTTATGTCTGGCTGCTTTCAGATTTTTCTACTTCATATTAACTTTAGTGAAGTTAATTATGATATGTCTGGGGGATGTCTTATTCAGGTTGAGTTTGTTCTGGGGTTCTGAAATTGTCTGCTATCTGAATTTCAGAGTCTCCTGGCATATCTGGAAAATTATCTTTCATAATTTCATGGAGAAGGGCCTCTGTGCCTTGTGAAGCCACTTCATTGCTTTCAGGGATTCCAATGATAATTCTTCAGATTATCCTAGAGCTCTCTGAGAGAATGATCCATTTTTGCTCTCCATTTCTCTTCCTCTTTGAGAATTTGAGAGTGTTCAAAAGCTTTGATTTCAATGTCAGAAATCCTTTCTTCTGCTTGCTCCACTCTGTTACTGGGGGATTCTACTGTATTTTTCATATCTTTGAGGACTGCAAATTCTTGCTTCAATGTGTCAAAATCTTTGGTGGTTTTGTCTTTAAATTCGTTGAATTATTGAGACAAATTTTGAATTTCTCCTCAAATTTCTAATTCCAAATTTTCTTCCATTCTATTAATCTTGTTTGCAATCCAAATTCTGAATTCGATTGCTGAGGTCTCGGACATCTGTTTATGAATGGGATCTTCAGTTACATCTGCCATGTCTTTCCTTGGGGGTTTGATCTACTCTGGTTATTCATGTTACCAGAGTTTTTCCGCTGATTCCGCTCCATGATTATTTTGCACCGTTTGACATTTTCCCCTGGAGCTTTGCCGAGAACCCATACAGTGCTATAGCCTGAGAAACAGGGTTCCTGTTTGGTGTGGTGGGGCTAAGTGGCTCTATCTAGTTTTCAGCTGGTCTCTGTCTAACCCTAGTGAAACAGTTACTCTGGGTTGAAGTCTCAGCTGTGGGGAAATACCAGCAATTAAGTCACCCGGCCCCCCACAGGCAACAATTGGAAAAGAAAAATCAAACCTTCCTACAACTACACACCCAGGGCACCACTTGGATAGTCCTCGGGCAGTTGGCTCAGTTCAAAAGAGCTAAATCAATTTTCTCAGTCAGCACCTGTCTCAGGTGGAAGAGTTCAAAAGGTCTCTGGCAACTAGATTACAGGGGTCTGCTGACCACTCAAATATGACTTGCTCCCGTACTCCGTGTGGTCGGGAGGACCCACCCAGCAAATAGATTAGTGTGGGTAGGTTGCTGCCTCATTCCCCACCTTGCATCTCTGTCACACCCAGTCACTGATAACTCCGCAGGGCTGTGACTCAATTGCCTCCAATGAGCAGATTTTCCAGGGGTTTATACCTGCCTGAACCCCAAGGAAATCTGTGTCTCCTCAGCCAGGCTGCTGCTGTCTGTCATTATCCGTTAGGGGGTGGTGGGGCTTGATGGAGGCTGGGGGTGTTCACTCAGTTCCAGCCCCGCCCCTGATTGATGTTACTGACAGAATAGAACAACTTTGCAAAATTTGTTTCTGTCCCAGCTAAATTCCCCTGCAGAAGAGAAGCTGTTTGAGTTCACAGAACCTGGCCCTATCTTTGGTGCTGTAGGTTTGTATTCTCAGCGCAATTAGCTGTCAGTTCTAGCCTCCTGCCCTCCTTTGTCTAGGCTGATGATCCGCTGGGGGTCTGGGTGTGTCTTAGGCTCAGTAAAGTGGTCCTCTGGGTCATCCTCACCCTGGGATTCTGCCAGCACTGCGCGTCTGTTTTCTAGTCCCCGCGCTACACCCAGGCCGGTACCTCCTCAAGCAAACCCTTTACTCACGGGGCCTGCGTTTCCATCCCAGATCTGTTCCACGGGTGGTTGCCACCTGAGAAGATGCCCGATGGGGTGTGACTCCAGAATATCCAGGGGTGAGCCCTATTGTTGCCAAAAATGTCTGCTGCTCTGCACCTCGGGGCACCTCCGCTCCGGCGTGGTTCCCTCTCAGCTGACCATCCCCTCCTCACTCCTGTGCCACAGAATCAGCACTTGCCAGCAGCAGCCCAGGCCCTGTTCACACCCCTCAAGAAATCACCCAAGAATCTGGACTCCTTGGGGACAGGCCTCTAGACCTCAGAGTGAGAGTGGAGGGGAGTGCTAGGAGCTCAGAAGTGCAGGTGGAGAATATATACAGTTTTACACAGTTTTATGCCTGGCAGGAGATCGCCATCGCACCCTAGTAGGGGATGTAGGTCCAGTTTTTAGAGGGTCTCTCCCATGGGATATAATGGGAGGACTTTTGAACTCTGCTCGTTTGTTTATGGGGTACTCCGGGCCGTTCTCATGAGGGAGGGGGCTCCCGTTCACTTGGTGATGAATTTTGTACCTTGTGTTTGTATCCTTGGTATCACAGCTCGCCTCAGCAGGGTTGATGTGCGTTCTTCAACCTTCTCTCTTGGTGCAGCTCTAATCCGCCAGGTTATTTGCTAATTTTTGTCCTTTAACTCTCCTTCTGGACAGGACCCTCTGTGGAAAGGTGGCTTCAGTCAGCCATCTTGTCTCCACCTCTCTTTTTTGATGTTCTAATATAGTTATTTGTTCACTGGCTAAAAACTTCTTCATAATAATGCATTGTGAGCTGGTGCTTTGTTGTGATGTAAGAGCTATGAGTTCTTGGCCAAGATTTTTCAGTTAAGATTTTTCTAACTGCTTCTCTATCAATGTTTACTTAGTCTGCTATGCTTCTCACCATCAACTGACAATTTTGATGCATAATTTGAATAATTTTTGTAAATTTTTTGGTCAGTTCTCATTACTGGCTGCCCTGACTTCTCTTAATCAGCTACACTTTCTCTTCCCTCAGACAAATGTTTACTCCATTTGTATACTGCCATTTCCTTCGTGGCATTATCCCCATAAACTTGGACTAACATGTCCCTGATTTTACTTCTGTTCATGCCAAGTTTAGTAAGAAATTTATGAATGTTTGTTTCTTGCTATAATTCAAGGTCCGACATTGTCGCCACAACATACAAAATCGCACAGGAACAACAATAATGAATGCCACTCAGCAAGACACTACCAGATGCTGTCACAAACACAGCTGTGAGACACAAATATACCAAGGTTATGAAACCTTACCTAGTTGTTTTACAGTGCTGTCAGCATAAGAGTTGGCAAGTTTGTAAACATAATTGTCATACCTTGTAATGTTATTCAGCCATAAAAAAGGAAGTCCAGCCATTTGCCATAACATGCATGAGACTGGAAGACTATGCTAAGTAACATAAACCAGACACAATGGACAGATATTGCATTATTTCATTTTTAATGTGGCATATTTAAGAAAATGCTGAATACACCCCAGAGGCTGGGGTAGTTGTGGTGGAGGAAATGGAAACTGTAGGTCAAAGGATACAAATAGCAGACATGTAGGATGAACAAATCTAGAGATCTAAGTAAGATACAACATGAGGACTATAGTTAATATTGTATTGGATCTGGGATTTTTCGCTAAAAGAGTACATTTTATGTGCTCTTGCCACATTAAAAAAAGGATAACATCAACTATGATGATGGATGTATTAATTTGCTTGACTGTAGTAACATTTTCACTGTATGTACATTAAAACATGTACCCCATAAATATATACAGTAACACTTTTAATAAAAAACAATGAGGAAGATCTGTGTGATCTTTAATTAAGGGATTTTCTCCAGATACACTGTGATGAATTGAGTTTCAACTTTGGAGTGTGCCATTCTATTCAGACCCAACTCTTGAATGACAAGGTTAATCCATTTATGCTTTGTTCGTGATTTGTCATACTTACCGGAAGATGAAGAGCTACTGAGAACTGTACATTTTTTTCTCACTGTCAGAATGCCTATCACAGAACTTGACTTATGTTTGAAATTGGCTGAGGCCAAGTTTCATGATCCTATTAATATTCATTAGTATTTCTTTTTCTATTGTTTTTCAACCAAGTAGAAAGCCACTCTTCTCTTTTACTCAATAGCAGATGTTCTGAAAACTTAACACAACTCCTTTGGTGTCTTTACATCCTTGGAGGTTGTCCTGGACAGGTCACTGTTGTTTGAGACAGTGGAATATAAACTTGGACATGACTAGAAGACATTTGGAGATTTCTGATTTTGTTACTGGCTTATTATAAAGGATATTATTCAGAAGAGATACATGGGGAGGTCTAGGAGGCTCCCAAGTGCAGAAGCTTCTGTCGCTGTGGAGTTGAGTGCACTACTCTTTTGGCATGTGGATGCCTTTTACTAATGTGGAAACTCCTCTGTGCTATGTGGTTAAATGATAAAAACAAGTTGCAGGCTGGGCATGGTGGCTTACACTTGTAATCTTAGTACTTTGGGAGAACAAAGCAAGTGGATTGTTTGAGCTCAAGAGTTCAAGACCAGCCTGAGCAAGGCCGAAACCTTGTCTCCATTACTACTAGAAAAATTACCTGGGTGTTGTAGTGGGTGCCTATAGTCACAGCTACTTGGGAGACTGAGGGAAGAGGATTGCTCAAGCCCAAGAGTTTAAGGTTGCTGTGAGCTATGATGGATGACTCTGTGGAACTCCACCAAGGGTGAAAGAGTGAGACTCTGTCTCAAAAATTATATATATTATATTTATATTATATTATTATATTATATTATTATATATATATATAATTTACATAGAAAGATGTAAATTTTTTAAATCTAAGAAAGGGGATAACATAGAAATATATGAATATACATTTCACCCTGAGTCCACATATAGGCACATTTTTTCAATAAATACATTGGCCCTCTGTATCTACAGCTCATATCCACATCCAAATGCAGATTAAAAATACAGTATTTTCTATGTGACTTACATGGCTTGTATCTGCTTGGGCGTGGAGGCCGGGTGCAGTGGCTCATGCCTGTAATCCTAGCTCTCTGGGAGGCCATGGCATTGCTTGAGCTCAAGAGTTCAATACTAGCCTGAGCAACAGCAAGACCCCATCTCTAAAAAACTAGCCAGGTGTTGTGGGTGGTGCCTGTAGTCCCAGCTACCCTGGAAGCTGAGGCAAGAGGATCATGTGAGCCCAAAAGTTTGAGGTTGCTGTGAGCTATGACACAAGGGCACTCTACCAAGTGCAACAAAGTGAGACTCTCTCTCAAAAAAATAAATAAAATAAAATTGCAGTTTTGTCCTATTTTTATTGACTTTAAGAAACGTTCATGAAAATGTTTATTTACATCTGGTGTATCTCCTTTCATACACCAAACACACATATACATGCATTTATAAAAATTATACCTATATGTTTGTATGTACACATGTATAAATTTTAAATTGCACACGAACTTTATGGCCACCCTATATGTTTCTGAAAGGATGTGTATCAGATACAAGCCATGTAAGTCACATAGAAAATACTGTATTTTTAATCTGCATTTGGATGTGGATATGAGCTGTAGATACAGAGGGCCAATGTATTTACTGAAAAAATGTGCCTATATGTGGACTCAGGGTAAAATGTATATTCATATATTTCTATGTTATCCCCTTTCTTAGATTTAAAAAATTTACATTTTTCTATGTAAATTATATATATATATATATTATATATAATATATAAATATAATATAATATGTAATATATATAATTTTTGAGACAGTGGTTAAGTTAGTAGGGTTATGGTTAGTTTCTTGTTTTGCTTATCTGTTTTCCTAATTTTTCTATAGTGAATAATGGATTTATTATATATCAAAACTTTTAAAAAAGGAAATAAAGTCTGGAAGGGTATATGTAAAATTTTTTCTTATCTGTAATTTTTTTTACAATGAACAAAGCATTATTAGTGTAATTTCAAAAAACTAATTTGAAATAATGTGAATATATAAAGTCCCTGAATTTAAGTTAAAAGTCAATTATTTTCCAAAAGTCTATTTCAGAATTAGAGCATAAGAGAGAGTGGACTTGGGAAAAAGTTTATTTTTATAAGCCCTAGAGATCTTGATTGACTTTTTTAGGTCAACAAAATTTGCAGTTAAAAAATCTAGTTGATGATTATGTCAAGAAATACTGGGTCCTTATGAAGAAGTGATTGTCAGTATATTCTGTATGGATTAGAACATATCTGAAAAAGTTGTTGGTTTAGCTCTTCGGTTTATTTATTTTATTTTATTTTATTTTCATGGAGACAGAGTTTTGTTCTTTCACTCTGGCTAAAGTGCCATGGCATCAGCCTAACTCACAGCAACCTCAAACTCCTGAGTTCAAGCCATCCTCCTGCATCAGCTTCCTCAGTACCTGGGACTATAGGTGCCTGCCACCACACCTGGCTTATTTTTTCTATTTTTGGTAGAAGTGAGGTTTCCTTTTGTTCAGACTGGTCTGGTCTCCAACTCTTGAGCTCAGGTGATCTACCTGCCTCCTTGGCCTCGCAGAGTTCTAGGATTACAGGCGTGAGCCCCCATGCCTTGCCAAGTTCCTTAGTTTAAGAGGAACCAACTAAGTTGGTTCATATAACCAGCATAACCAACAAGGCCGGCAGGGTCAGAGGCCCAGTGGCATAATGACAGCCATCCTGGAAGAAAGAACTTATGGAAATGGGATAGCAGACTGTAAACATTGGAAAAGGTATTATGGGGAGGAGTGATCAAGGAGTAGAATTTATTAGAAAGAGGATTTCACTTAGGTCAACACAGGAGAGAAGTTTCTATTTGCATTATTCTTTTATTTTTTCTTTATTAAATCATAACTGTATATTAATGCATTAATGAGATACAGTGTGCTGATTTGATATAAAATGTGGAGTGCTAACATCTATAGTTATGATTAACATAACTATCTTCTCGCTTACTTATTTGTTGTGGTAAGACATTCACACTCTGTTTTTTTTTTTTTTTTTTTTTTTGAGACAGAGCCTCAAGCTGTCGCCCTGGGTAGAATGCTGTGGCATCACAGCTCATAGCAACTTCTAATTCCTGGGGTTAAGTGATTCCCTTGCCTCAGCCTCCCAAGTAACTGGGACTACAGGCGCCCACCACAACGCCTGGCTATTTTTTGGTTGTAGTTGTCAATGTTGTCTGGCAGGCCTGGGCTGGATTCGAACCCGCTAGCTCTGGTGTATGTGGCTGGCACCTTAGCCGCTTGAGCTACAGGTGCCAAGCCACATACTCTATTCTTAATAGATTAGAAATGTACCATTGCATTATGCACATTAGGTCAGGTCCTCCCAAATATGTACTCAATGTATTGAGTACATTGGATTTTTTTTTTTTCATTCGTAAGATACTTTACTAAGAAGAACATGTTCCAGCTCCATCCAGATGTGAAGTCGCCATCCTTTTTTATTGCTGCATAGTATTCCATAGTATACATATGCCACAATTTGTTAATCCATTCATGGGTTGATGGGCACTTGGACTGTTTCCATGACTTGGCAATTATGAATTGGGCTGCAGTAAACATTCTGATACAAATGTCTTTGTTGTAAAATGATTTTTGATCATCTGGGTAAATACCTAATAGAGGGATTGCAGGATCAAATCGTAGGTCCACTTTTAGTTCCTTGAGTATTCTCCAAACTTCTTTCCAAAGAGACTGTATTAGCCTGCATTTCCACCATCAGTGAAGAAGTGTTCCCTTCTCTCCACATCTATACCAACACCTGTAGTTTTGGGATTTTGTTATGTGGGCTAATCTTACTGGAGTTAGATAATATCTTTAAGTGGTTTTAATTTGCATTTCTCTGATGATTAAAGATGAGAATTTTCATGTGTTTGTAGGCCATGTGCCTGCCTTCATCAGAGAAGTTTCTGTTCAAGTCTTTTGCCCACATAGAAATGGGATTATTTCTTCTTTTCTTGTTGATTAGTTTGGGCTCTCTGTGGATACTAGTTACCAGACCTTTGTCATAACCTGCAAATATCTTTTCCCATTTTGAAAGCTGTCTGTTTGCTTTATTTATTGTGCTCTTGGCTGTGCATAAGCTTTTTAGTTTGATCAGATCTCAGTAATATAATTTTGGTGTTGCTTCAATTGCCAGGATTGTACTGAAAAAATTCTCCTAGGCCAATTTTTTTCAAGTGTTTTCCCTGCACACTCTCCTAATATTTTTATAGTTTCATGTCCTAAGTTTAGATCTTTTATCCAGTGAGAATCAATCCTTGTTAATAGTGAGAGATGAGAGTCCAGTTTCATTCTATAGGTTGCCAGTCAGTTCACCCAGCACTGTTTGTTAAATAGGGAATGTTTTCCCCAATGAATGTTTTTGATACATTTGTCAAAAATCAAATAATGGTAAGTAGCTGGGTTCATGTCTTGGTTTTCTATTCTGTTCCATACATCTACCTCTCTGTTTTTGTGCCAGTACCAGGCTGTTTTTATAGTATAGATTTATAATATAGCCTGAAGTCTGGTAACATGATAACTCCTGATCTGTTTTTATTTCTAAGTAGTGTATTTGTTATAATATTTGAGGGTTTTTTCTGATTCCATATAAAATGAAGCACTTTTTTTTTAAGCTCTTTAAAATATGATGATGGTGCTTTAATAGGGATTGCATTAAATCTGTAGATTGCTTTTGGTAATATAATATAGCCTTTTTTTTTTTTTTTTATTGTTGGGGATTCAGTGAGGGTACAAGAAACCAGGTTACACTGATTGCATTTGTCAGGCAAAGACCCTCATACAATCATCCCAAAAGGTGTGGCACACACCAAGGCCCTACCCCCTCCCTCCTTCCCTCTCTCTGCTTTTCCTTTCCCCACCCCTCCCTCCTTCTTTCTCTCTGTTCTCTCCTTCCCCCACTCCCACCGTGTCATTAATTGTCATTAATTGTCCTCAGGTAGTATAGACATTTTAACAATGCTGATTCTTCCCAACCATATTATGGTATGTTTTTCCATTTGTTAACATCTTCAGCTATTTATTTTCTCAGAGTTTCATAATTCTCTTTATAGAGATCTTTCATGTCCTTTGTTAGATAAATTCTCAGATATTTCATCTTCTTTGGCACTACTGTAAAAGGAATAGAGTCCTTGACTATATTTTCAGCTTGACTATTGTTGGCATATACAAAAGCTACTGATTTGCGAGTATTGATTTTGTATCCTGAGATGCTGCTGTATTCCTTGATCACTTCTAAGAGTTTTGTAGTTGTGTGCCTGAGATTTTCCAGGTATAGGATCATAACATCAGTGAAGAATGAGAGTTTGATCTCCTCTGACTCTATTTGGATACTCTTGATTGCCTTCTCTTGCCTGATTGCGATGGCTGGAACTTCCATAACTGTGTTAAATAACAGTGGAAACAAGGGCATCCTTGCCTAGTTCCAGATTTGAGTGTCCATTCTCTCTCTCAGACCTCTCACATAAGTCAGAGATTAGATTCATTCTCTACAGATTCCACCAAATACTCAAGAATTTACGTATCTAATGAAATCATATGATTTATATGTCATCCTCACCTCTGCTCTAACTTTGGAGAAAAGAGAGCAAATCTGGACTCAAGCCCAAATTTATGCTGAAGACCTACGCAGAGTGGATCAAACTCTGTCAGAGGGCACTAGGGCTGTTCCCTGGGAGGACCCCAATTGGAATTATCAAACTGATGCTACTAGGATTCACCTCCGTAACCATATGGTCCGGTGTCTCTTAGAGGGACTAAAAAAAAAGCAGCCCATAAGGCTGTCAATTATGATAAGTTAAGAGAAATTACCCAAAAATGGGATAAAAATTCTGCCCAGTTTTTAGCGCGTCTTAACAAAGCTCTCCAGTGATATACTACCCTATCCCTGGAGAGCTATGAGGTCAGACTCATTATTAACATGCATTTTATCTGTCAGTCTGCACATGACATCTGGAAAAAAACTCCAAAAATTCCCCCGGGGCCCTCCAACCCCTCGGTAAGATCTTATTAACTTGGCTTTTAAAGTTTTTAATAATTGTGAGGACACTTAAAAGGCAGAGGCTCTCAAAATTCCAGTTACTGGCTTCTGCCATCAGACAAAACCTGGCAGTTTCTCAGAATTTCCCAGGGTACTCTGAAAAAAGGAGATTTGCCCTGAACTGTGTTTTAAATGTATCAGGCCAGGTCACTGGGTAAAACTATGCCCAAAGCTTCCCAACAAACTGTGCCCAGTCTGCAGAGGCCCTCACTAGAAGTTTAACTACTGAAGTTCTGAGAATTTCATTCACAGACACTCCCAGAATGGGGCTGAATTCTGCCTGGTTCTTGGATGCACCCAAAACATGCCTGTGTTTCCCGAACTTCTGGGCCTAGCTGTTTAAGATTCATGGTTCCCAGAGGATCAGAGTGTCCCCTGGATAATTACAAAGTCTAAACTCTGGGGGATTTTGCTGGTGGAAGGTAAGCCAATTTCTTTTTTAATAGACATGTGAGCAACCTTTTTCACACTGCCATCTTATAAAGATCCTTTAGAACAGATAGAGATCTTGGTGATGGGTATTGACAGTAATGTAATTCACCCCCATGTTACTCTACCTTTATGGTGCACACTTTCTGGGCACTCTTTCTCACATCCATTCCTTATTATTCCCTGGTAATGTTCCTCTACTAGTAGAGATACTCTCATAAAATTGCAAGCAACCTTGATTCCCGCTGGTTCCTACCTCTCACTGCCCATCCTGCTCCTCTCCAACCCCTCCCCAACCACCCCTCCATTCTCTCAACCTCTGTGTAGATCCTATTGTAACACTATACCTTTTCCAAATATTTCTCTTTTTCCCTTACCTAATCCTGAAGTTCTTTTAAGCCCACTGCTCACTCCATTGCCAAGGCAGGTTTTGCTATTGTGTCTTCTTCCCACATTATCACCTGTTACTCTGCACCTCGGCATTTCCTCACAACAAGCAGAACTCTTAACCCTCACTAAAGCTTTACAACCACCATGCAGCTATATGGCAAGAAAGGGGATTCATTACCCCCCAAGGCTCCTCTATCATCAATGCCACACTCATTAAAGACCTCCCAAATGGAACTACACCTCCAAAGGAAATTGCCATTGTTCACTGTAAAGGTCACCACATTATTCCTAGATTAGGTCTCCAGCTCTATTCAAGGTGACAACAGTCCAGCTTTCATTAGTCATATCACCTCACAAATCTCACAAGCCCTAGGACTTCAGTGGCTTCTACATGTGCCTTACAGACCCAAATCATCAGGGAAAGTAGAACAGACAAATAGCATCCTTAAACAACCTCTCACAAAATTAGTACTCCAACACAAACAAAATTGGATTAAGCTCCTCCTTGTCACCTTACTCTGCATTCACCCCACCCCTCTCTCAAACTCCTCTATTTTTTTTTTTTTTTTCTGAGACAGTCTCACTTTGTCACCCTCAGTAGAGTGCTGTGGTACCACAGCTCACAGCAACCTCCAGCTCTTGGGCTTAAGTGATTCTCTTGCCTCAGACTCCTGAATAGCTGGGACTATAGGCGCCTGCCACAATGCCTGGCTATTTTTGTTGTTGCAGTTTGGCTGGAGCAGGCGCCCTCCTCACTGAGCCACAGGCTAAATAATGTATGGCAGAACTATTATTCTAGGCCCTGGTCCTCCCCCAGACTCTATCATAGGAAACTATTTTCCCATCCTCCAGGAAACTAGAGATGAACTTAGGAAAACAGTCAATCAACTTTTACCCCAACCCTCAACAGAGAAAGTCACAGACCAATTGTCAGGGCAACAAGTTCTCCTCAAATCTCCCTTGTCCTGCAAGACTTTATCTCCTCATTGGACAGGCCCTCACACGGTTCTTTACAACCCACCCCCACCCCCCCCACCCACCCCCACACACACACAGCTGTTTGTCTTGTGGACCCTCCAGTTTGGATTCACTGATCCTGAATAAAACTGTCCTACAGAAAAACTTCCAATGCTGAAGAACTATCACTGGGAATCACAAGTACTGTCCCCTGCCACTTTAAACTCACCAGGATCCCTGAAGAATCCACTTCCTAATAAATGTGTAACATTCCTCCCCGATTTTTTCCTTTTCTCTATAACTTTTCTCTGGCTAATCTTGCATGTGCAAGATTGCCTGGCTAATCTTGCATGTTCAAAGTTGGAACGACCACCTTGAAGCCTCTAAAAATCTGTGGCTACAGGGTACCTTCCAAGACTTTCTCCCTAAAGAAACCCAATTTTCTTCTTCCTTCTTTTTTTCCTTCTGGCTACCCCTCCTGTCAATTCTGGCCTTTTCTCCCCCACCCATCAACCTCAACTGATGATAAAGTCACTAATTATAATCCTTCTCATTCTCAGTTATAGATCATCAATTCTCTTCCTTATCTCTCGATTTATTGAGCAGTCACCTGAAAACTACTCATATCCTCGCCTTACTGAATACCAACCAGCTCAGACTGAAAATTCAGAAGTATTCCTGGAAAATGTCACTCCCCTTCCCCCTCCCATTCTCTTTTTATAGGCAGTCCACTCAGCCCCCTCCTCCTGCAGGAAGCAGCCTGAGAGACCCAGGATGGATCCCTTTCCTGGAAAGCATGTCCCTCCCAGGAAATAGTGAACGGACCAATCTAGACCTCCCTAACCTTGTCCTACCAACCTGCCCAGGTAAAGCTATGGACAGACCAATCCTGGCTGCCCTAATTCTTTAAATCCCTGCCTACCATAGCACACGTGTAGAGTTCTCCCTAGTCAGGAATCTCACCTCACCTGCACTCCAGGTGGAATAAAAGCCACTTTAATTGCATGAATTGGATCTCTGTCTTCCTTTTGTCTCACATCTCAGAATGATTTTATCCTTGGGTCCAGAACTTTTCACCTTCTAAGCCTATTTTCTTGAGTATCCTGATCGTGAAAGGGTGCTGGATATTATCAAAAGCTTTTTCTGCATCAATTGAGAGAATCATGTGGTCTTTGTTTCTTATTTTATTTGTGTAATGTATTATATTTATGGATTTACATATGTTGAACCAGCCTTGTAACCTTGGGCTAAAACCAACTTGATCATGGTATATAATTTTTTTGATGTGTTGTTGAATTCTGTTTGCTAGAATCTTACTGAATATTTTTGCATCAATATTCATTAATGATATTGGTCTATAGTTTTCTTTTTTTGTTGAGTCTTTTCCTGATTTGGGGATCAGGGTGATATTTGCTTCATAGAATATGTTGGGGAGTATTCCTTATTTTTCTATGTTTTGGAAAAGGATATATAATATAGGTACTAGTTTCTCTTTGAAGGTTTGGTAGAATTCTGATATGAAACCATCTGGTCCCAGACTTTTCTTTTTTGAGAGATTTTGTATTACTGATGCTATTTCCGTGATTGATAATAGTTCTATTCAGTATTTCTAATTTTATGTCTCACCTCAGCAAATTTAAAAGAATAGAAATTATTCCTTGTATCTTCTCAGACCATCATGGTATAAAAGTTGAACTCAATAGCAACAGGAATCTTTATACTCAGACAAAGACATGGAAACTAAATAACCTTATGCTGAATGATAGCTGGGTCAAAGACGAGATTAAGAAGGAAATCACCAAATTTTTAGAACAAAATGATACTGAAGACACAAATTATCAAAACCTATGGGATACTGCAAAGGCAGTCCTTAGAGGGAAATTCATAGCCTTGGAACCTTCCTTAAGAAAACAGAATTTTTAAAAAAAAAAAAAAAAAAAGAAAGAAAACAGAAAGAGAGGAAGTTAACAACATAATGGGACATCTCAAGCAACTGGAAAAGGAAGAACATTACAATCCCAAATCCAGCATAAGAAAGGAAATAACCAAATTAGGGCAGAATTAAATGAAATTGAAAACAAAAGAATCATTCAGAAGATCAACAAAACAAAAAGTTGGTGTTTTTGAAAAGATCAAACCTTTGGCTAATCTAACCAGAAACAGAAATGTAAAAACTAATATCATCAATGAGAAATGATAATGAAGAAATAGCAACAGACACCTCAGGGGGAAAAAAAAAAAATCCTCAGTGTTTACTATAAAAACCTCTATTCTCAGAAATATGAAAATCTGGTGGAAATGGATCAATACCTGGAACTATGCCACCTTCCTAGACTCAGCCAGAAAAAATCAGAAATGCTATTTGCATTCTTTTTTTTTTGTTAATTAAATCATAGCTGTGTATATTAATGCAATCCTGGGTTTTTATGGGTGTGTATTAATGCGATACACTGGGTTCATAGACCATTTGACACATTTTCATCACACTGGTTAACAAGCCTTCCTGGCATTTTCTTAGTTATTGTGTTAAAACATTTATATTCTACATTTACTAAGTTTCACCTGTACCTTTGTAAGATGCAACGCAGGTGTAATCCCACCAATCACCCTTCCTCCGTCCATCCTCCCCCCTCACTCCCCTCCCTCTCCCCCTTTATTTGCATTATTCTTAATGAAATAGGCCCTTTACAGAGTGGCAAAGACAGGAAATAGCTGACAACAGCCTTAGATTTAGTTCCTTTGTTGGTAGGAAAATTGGGTGGCAGAAGCTCTAAGGTCTGTTTTTGTTTGTTTGTTTGTTTGTTTGTTTGTTTGTTTGTTCTGAGACAGGGTCTTGTTCTGTTGCCCAGGCTAGAATGCATTGGCCCCATCATAACTCATTTGCAGCCTTAAACTCCTGGGCTCAAGCAATCCTCCTGCCTAAGCCTTCCAGGTAGTTAGGTAGTTACAGGTAGTTAGGTAGTTACAGGCTTGCGTCATAATGCTTGGCTAATTTTTCTATTTTTTTGTAGAGATAGGGTCTTATTTTTGGACAAGCTGGTCTTGAACTCCTGACCTCAAGTGATCCTCCTGCCTGAGCCTCCCAAAGTGCTGGGATTATAAGTGTGAGCCACCGTGCTGGGCCTCTGAGGTCTTTCTACCTATCAACTGACCAAAACTAGATGTAATTTGCGTGCAAAAAATGAGACTCAGCTTGGCACCTATAGCCCAGTGGTTAGGGCACCATCCACATTGAGGTTGGTGGGTTTGAACCTGGCCTGGGCCTGCTAAACAACAATGACAACTGCAACCAAAAAATAGCCAGGTGTTGTGGCGGGCACCTATAGGCTCAGCTACTTCGGAGTCTGAGAAAAGAGAATTACTTAAGCCCAAGAGTTTGTAGTTGCTGTGAGCTGTGACACTGTGGCACTGTACTGAGAGCACATAGTGAGACTCTGTCTCAAAAGAAAAATAATGAGACTACATTAAGGTTGGATAAACCAAATACTTGCCTTTCATTTTCACTTTTATTTTGTTACCAAACTCTGACATATCCATTGTTTGAGGTTTACTTCATTAAGTTGTACTTTTGCCCTCTTAACCAGAGGGGATTAAATGAGGGGCTACCTAAACACACTGAACACCATATGCTATTTGAGTGTTTAGGAGAGGCTAAGTGGATAATCCACAACAAACCACCCTCAAATCACAACTTGGTAAGAGCAAAAATAAAAAAAAATAAATAAATATCACCCAATGGTTATGAGCACAGCCACCTGGGTTTAAGTCCTATCTGTGTCTTAATTTCCTTACCTGCAAAGTAGCAGTGATAATGCCAACCATTGGCATCTTATGAGCTTGGCACATGACTTTTATTATGCATTTCACCTATATACTCCTTGAAGGCAAGTCATTATTTAATTATTGGTGAATGAATGGATAAATAAATGAATGAAATTATAAAAGTCCTTTACCTGAACTTGGAGAGATGAGTAGTGAGTGATCTGACCTTATTGAATATAGAAGTGATATTCTACATACTTTGACACTAAATTCAGTTCATTTAATCCTGCACCTCACTCTTCCCTCTCTGTTCTGCATAATTTAAATATTTACTTTCCCAGAAATATGATTCTTAAATTAGGATTAATTTTGTGGATACTTGTTTTAGAAAATGAGTTTTCTGGGCTCGGCGCCTGTGGCTCAAGTGGCTAAGGCGCCAGCCACAGCTGGTGGCTGAGCTGGTGGGTTCCACAGCTGAGCTGGTGGGTTCGAATCCAGCTCAGGCCCACCAAACAACAATGATGGCTGCAACCAATAAACAGCTGGGCATTGTGGTGGGTGTCTGTGGTCCCAACTACTTGGGAGGCGGAGGCAGGAGACTAGCTTGAGCCCAGCAGTTGGAGGTTGCTGTGAGCTGTGATGCCACAGCATTCTACCTAGGGTGACAGCTTGAGGCTCTGTCTCAAAAAAAAAAAAAAAAATGAGTTTTTTTAAATGAATTGTTATGACTAAAGTATGATTATGATACTTGAATATGCTAACTTGAATAATTTATGTGTTAGGCCTCCTAGAGTACAAAGTTTATGCCCAAAATATTTTTGGAAAGAGGAAGTTGGTTGAAACTGCTAGATTTTTAAAAAATACACACGATATTTGATCCTTTTGTAGTTGATAAGCATGATGATTGGGTTTTCATGCACATGCGTGAGATGTGCCTCCCACAAATCTTGTTACCATGTCGGCATATCACCTGTCTGGCATTAAAAAAAAAATTTTAAAGATACATGATATTTTTTCTTCTTTTCCTTTCCCTTACCCCCTCCCTCCTTCTCTGTCTGGTCTCCCCCCATGACCCACCGTGTCATTAATTGTCATCAATTGTCCTCATATCAAAGTTGAATACATAAGATTCATACTTCTCCATTCCTGTGATGCCTCACTAAAAAGAATGTGTTCCACCTCCATTTAGGTTAGTACAAATGCTGCAAAATCTCCATTTTTTGATGACTGAATAATATTTCATAGTATACATATACCACAGCTTACCAATCCAAGGACATTTAGGCTGTTTCCACATTTTAGCGATTGTAAATTGGGCTGCGGTAAATAGCCTAGTGCAAGTGTCTTTATAATAAAAGATTTTTTTTTTTTTTTAACCTTCTGGATAGATGCCCAGTAATGGGATTGCAGGATCAAACAGGAGGTCTAGGTTGAGTTCTTTGAGGTTTCTTCATACTTCCTTCCAAAAAGGTTGTATTAGTTTGCAGTCCTACCAGTAGTGTGAAAATGTTCCTTTCGGATGTTCTCCACATATGAGCCAGCATCTTTGAGATTTTGAGATTTTGTGATATAGGCCATTCTTGCTGGAGTTAGATGATGTCTCAGGGTGGTTTTAATTTGCATTTTTCTATTAGGGATGATGAGCATTTTTTCATGTGTTTGCTAGTCATTCCTCTATCGTCTTTAGAGAAGATTCTATTCATCTCTCTTCCCCATTGATGAATGGGATTGTTGGTTTTTTTCTTGTGGATTAATTTAAGTTCTGTATAGATCTTGGTTATTAAGCGTTTGTCTGATTCAAAATATGCAAATATCCTTTCCATTGGGTAGGTTGTCTATTTGCTTTGGTGGTTGTCTCCTTGTCTGTACAGAAGCTTTTCAGTTTAATTAAATCTCATTTGTTTATTATTGCTGTTGTTGCTATTGCCATGGCAGTCTTCCTCATAAAGTCTTTCCCCAGGCCAATATCTTCCAGTGTTTTTTCTATTCTTTCTTTGAGGATTTTTATTGTTTCATTCCTTAAATTTAAGTCCTTTATCCATCTTGAATTAATTTTTGTGAGTGGAGAAAAGTGTGAGTCTAGTTTCAGTCTTTTACATGTGGATATACAGTTCTCCCAACACCATTTATTGAATATGGAGTCTTTCCCCCAGTGTATGTTCTTGTTTGGTTAATTGAAGATTAGGTGGCTGTAAGTTGTTGGTTTCATTTCCTGGTTTTCTATTCAATTCCAAATGTCTGTGTCTCTATTTTTGTGCCAGTACCATGCTGTCTTGACCACTATGGCCTTGTAATAACAGCCTAAAATCTGGTATTGTGATACCCCCGGCTTTGTTTTTATTACTAAGAACTGCCTTAGCTATACAGGGTTTTTTCTGGTTCCATACAAAATGCAGAATCATTTTTTCCAAGTCTTGAAAGTAGGGTGTTGGTATTTTAATAGGGTTGGCGTTGAATAGGTAAATTGCTCTGGAAAGTATAGACATTTTAACAATGTTGATTCTTCCCAGCCATGATCATGTTGTGTTCTTCCATTTGTTAATGCCCTCTGCTATTAACTTTCTTAGAGTTTCATAATTTTCTTTATAGAGGTCCTTCACCTCTTTTGTTAGGTATATTCCTAAGTATTTCATTTTCTTTGGGGTTATGGTGAAGGGAGTTGTGTCCTTAATTAACCTTTCATCTTGGCTGTTGTTGGTGTATACAAAGGCAACTGACTTGTGGACATTGATTTTATATGTATTTTTTGATGACTTCCGAGAATCTTGTGGTTCTCTAAGATCATAATATCAGCAAAAAGGGAGAGTTTGGCCTCCTCTGCTCCCATTTGGATGCCCTTTATTTTCTTGTCTTATCTAATTGTACTGACTAGAATTTCCAGCACTATGTTGAATAATAATGGTGACAGAAGACAACCTTGTCTGGTTCCAGTTCTAAGAGGAAAAACTTTCAGTTTTACTCCATTCAGTAAAATACTAGCTATGGATTTGTCATAGATAGCTTCAATCAGTTTAAGAAATGTGCCACCTATGCCTATACTCCTCAGTGTTTTAATTAGAAAAGGATGCTGGATTTTTTCTAATGCTTTTTCTGCATCTATTGACAGGATCATATGATCTTTGTTTTTGCTTCTGTTGATACGGTGAGTAACATTTATGGACTTGCATATATTAAACCAGCCTTGCATCCCTGGGATGAAACCTACTTGATTATGATGTATGACTTTTTTGATGATAAGCTGTAATCTATCGGCTAAGATTTTGTTGAGAATTTTTGCATCCATATTCATTAGCGAAATTGGTCTGAAATTCTCCTTTTTAGTTGGGTCTTTTCCTGGTTTTGGTATCAGGGTGATGTTTGCTTCATAGAATGTGTTGGGGAAGATTCCTTCCTCCTCAATTTTTTGGATAATTTCTGCAGTATGGGAATAAGCTCTTCTTTGAAAGATTGATAGAATTCTGGTGTGAAGCCATCCGGACCAGGGCATTTTTTTGTTCAGAGATGTTTTATTGTTTTTTTAATCTCAGTGTTTGAAATTGATCTATTCAGAAGATCTATTTCATCTGGGCTAAATCTAGGGAGAGGGTGTGATTCCAAATATGGATCCATTTCCTTCACATTGTCAAGTTTTTGGGATAAAATTTCTAGTAGTATTCAGAAATAATTTCTTATGTCTCTATGGCATCAGTTGTTATTTCCCCTTTATCACTTCTCATTGAGTTTACTAGAGATTTTACTTTTTTATTTCTAGTTAGTCTGGCCAAAGGTTTATCTATTTTAGTTTTTCAGAAAACCAACTCCTTGTTTCATTAATTTTCTGAATAATTCTTTTGTTTTCAATTTCATTAATCTCTGATTTAATTTTGGATATTTCTTTTCTTCTGCTGGGTTTAGGCTTAGATTGTTCTTCTTTTTCCAGTTCCATCAGATGGCTTGTGAGTTTGTTGATGTGCTTTCTGTTTTTTGGATGTGGGCTTCTAAAGCAATACATTTTCCTTTCAGAACTGCTTTTGCTGTATCTCAGGATTTGGTTTAAAAAAAGAAAAGAAAAAGAAAATAGTGACTAATTCTCACATAAATTGGATTAATTTTGACCAAAGTACATTAACTAAGCATTAATTTTTAATTCAACATGTTAATATGTTGTTTAGGATATTGTATCTTCATTTATAAGTGAAATATGTGTGTAATTTCCCCTTTATAATAATATATTTTCTCCAATTTTAATATTAAGTGTCTCCAGATTAAGTAGAATGATTTTGAAGAATTTCTTCATTTTCTATTGTCTATAAAATTTGACAAGATCTGTTTTTTTAAAATTATCTTTTACTTTTATTTATAGATATTAGTTGTCTATTTTTTGAGACTTTGGAAAAAAAATAATAATAAGAAGAAGTTAACTGATGACTCCATACTGAACCTTACAGTCAAAGCATTCTGTAATAGACATACTCTTATCTGACAATGTGAATGTTACTTTCTTTGCATTATTATTACTATTACTGTTTAATATTTCAATGCAGCAATCGTCTGATTTCTTTTCTGAATGTATTTATCTTCATTGTTCTTTATGAGTTTTTTGTTTCTAGTCTTTATCTTAAACATTGTTATTGTTATTAAAATTTAAGCCTTTTTAATTCTGTGAAGGCAAAAAGTGGAAACCTAATAAACACATGTATATGTAAAAAAAAACAGATACATGATATTTAATTCTTTCATCTCAGATATTTAATTCTTTCTTTCTATGGTTTTCTAGAGAATGAAGATACAGACAATACTAAGGGCGCTGCTCTGTTGACGTCTGGCTCTGATTCAGAACCCTGTTCCTCACCTCACAGGTAGGGACAAACAACTGCTTTGGATAAAATGCTTCCAGAGGTTTTGTCTTATGAGATAAGGAATTGGTTAAAGAAGTAGGAAGTCACTTCAAGGGGGAAGACAGATTGAAGAGTATATGGTTTTGTCATTAATTAACTTTCAGGTGTTTTTAGGAGCAGTGTCAGATTTATTTCAAGTTATAAATTTTTCTTTCACTTTCAAAGAATAAAACTATAACTAATAGTCTAGTGTAGTGCCCTCATTTATCTTTTTCTGAATACCATATTCAAGTGTTCAGACATTTGAAATAGACACAAGAGAATATATATTTGGTTTTTACACATGAAATGTGTACAATCACACAATTGGAGGCTTTTTTTTATTAAATCATAGCTGTGTACATTAATGCGATCATGGGGCACCATACACTGGTTTTATAGATGGTTTGACATGTTTTCATCACACTGGTTAACATAGCCTTCCTGGAATTTTCTTAGTTATTGTGTTAAGACATTTATATTCTACATTTAGTAAGTTTCACATGTACCCTTGTAAGATGCACCGTGGAGGAGTTTTTTACTATGTAATTTTTCATAGTAAAAAT
>CAUYPK010156446.1:0-13688 GCA_963574355.1 Loris lydekkerianus
TAATGGGTGGGGCCACATCTATGGTGCATCTTAGAATGGGTACAGGCAAAACCTACTAAATGCAGAATACAAATGTCTACATACAATAACTAAGAAAATGCCATGAAGGCTATGTTGAACAGTTTGATGAGAATATTTCAGATTGTATTTGAAACTAGCACATTGTACCCCTTGACGGCACAAAGGTACACAACTATGATTTATCAATAAAAAAATAAATAAACAAAAAAATAAATTTTCTGAAGAACAGTTTCTGAGAAGGAAATCTGGGAACCTGAATGTTTTTCATCCCTTAGGAGATTCGGATGCCCACTGAAGTTTATGAAAACCACTGTACTAAAAACTAGTAGCAAGTTCCTTGTATTTGTATAGGTTTCCTCTTTTTTTGAGACAAATTTTCACTCTGTAACCCTCCGTAGGGTGCCACGGCATCACGGCTCACCACAACTTCAAACTCTTGGATTTAAGCAATTCTCTTGCCTCAGCCTCCCGAGTAGCTGGGACTACAGTTGCCTGCCACAATGACTGGCTATTTTTAAAGATGGGTGTCGCTCTGGGTCAGGCTGGTCTCGAACTCGTGAGTTCAGGCAATCCACATGCCTCGGCCTCCCAGAGTGCTAGGATTACAGGCGTGAGCCACCACATCCAGCCTGTATAGGTTTTCATACACACAAAACACTTTGACATTCATTATCCCTTGCTGGATATTTCTATATATGACCCTTACATGGGTTTGTGTCTTGTATGTCCTGATTAGGGTTTAAGAGACATGGTTTCTCCCTGCATGGACTTCTTAGAACATACTTCAGTATTGTGCACACAGTTTGTTCTTTAAGTCCATTCTTTGTGATTGCCAATTGATCTGTGTTGCTTCAGGAAAGATGCCAAAATGTGCTTCATAGGAAAAGGGCAGATATTATCACCTCTTGAACTTCAGCCATTCTTTGTGACCCCAACTTCAAGGACTTCTGCATTATGCCCCTTCCATTAAAAAGGGGAATGTCACCATGGAGTGACCTTTCTGTCTGTATAGGAAGAAGAACATCTGAGTCCATTGGTGAGATTTTCCTTCCCTTCCTTTATGACTTTCCCTCATCAGTGGCTCCTTGCCACTGCCTCCCAGGAAGAAATATGCTTAGGAAAGAAGCTGAAGATAGCAATAACCTGATGCATGCTGGGCCACAGAATGAATGTTCTGTGAGATTATAGATAGGGGGAGTATACTTTGGCCATAGTGACCAAACATTAAGATGATGACCACAGTTATAATTCTTTTGTCAAAACATGTTATTTAAAAATAATGTATTTTTGGGGGGTGGTGCCTATAGCTCATTGGGTAGGGCGCCGGCCATATATACCGAGGCTGGCGGGTTCGAACCTGGACCAGGCCTGCTAAAACAACAACTGCAACAACAACAACACCAACAACAAAATAGCTAGGTGTTGTGTTGGGCACCTGTAGTCCTAGCTACTTGGGAGTCTGAGGCAAGAGAATTGCTTAAGCCCAAGAGTCTGAGGTTGCTGTGAGCTGTGATGTCACAGCACTCTACCCGGGGCAACAGCTTGAGACTCTGTCTCAATAAAAAAATAATAATATAGTTTTTCAACTATAGAAATACAATGTGTTCATTATACATTACCTGGAAGGGAAAAAATTAGTTGATTACTCTCATCATTCAAACAAAACCTGTCATTTATATGCAGTTGTTCAGTCTTTTTTTTTCTATGCAAATGTGTGTGCATGACACACACACACATATGTTTTTAATGGAATAATGCTATACACAAACATTCGGACCTTAACTTTTATCCTAATAATATATCATGAACATTTTTCAAATTTCATTTAACAGATATATACTAAACTTGGTGTTGGAAATCCTTATAAAATGGTTAAACTAAATTCCCATCTTGCTTTAGAAAAAAGCCTAGTAAGTATTATGCCTAGGTCAGGGATTATTGAACAATAAGACTAGCAAAGAAAGACCAGAAACAGAGGCCAAGTTGGATCAGTGGGCCTGTGACTAATAATCTGACTCTAGGTCTTTGAGGAACCAGTTTATACACTAAAAGTAAGTGCCTGGGGAATCAGAAGAAACAGAAAGACCATAGGCAAAATTTCCAAATCCATTAAGTCCACTGAAAGCAATGCTCAGGTACAGATTAATTGGAGGTCCAGCATAGGTAGAGAGCAGAAATTGATGCCCAGAAAGGTAAATGTAAGCAGGAGAGTAGCATAAAGTATCAGTATACAAACAGATCTGGGTTGGGGATTCAAAACAGGGATAAACAAATAGTTGCGCACAGGGGATTGAGCATATGAATTGAGATGATGGGTCAGGAAGCAAATTAACACAATAGCATCAAAACCAGTCACAGGAAAGGATATTACCGGTCTTAGTGAGGGCAAATAAGAGTACTGTAAGAAAAAAATTTTTAAAAAAACCTTCAAACGAAGAAGAATGAACAAGCCAGCTGAAATTGAAAATGAAAAAAAAAAAAAAAATCACAGCACTTTCATATGGTCCAACTCATATAAATCCTTGGTAAAAGAGGTGGATGTCGTGGTAAGGAGAGGTAGGGTTGGTAGTGTGGTAGAATATGGATTAACTGAGAAGTTCGGTCACAATGACATGCGATTTTACTATATGAAAAGCTAACTTTCAAGCCCGACATATGGTAGATGTTTGGTAAATGTTTGCCTAATAAATTGAAAAACCATTAAGGCTACTGCTGGGCTAGTTACTATGGAATATACAAAAGAAGAATGTGCCATTACTCCTTAAAAGAGCTTATTCCTTTGTTGACGAAAAACTGGAGTAGTTAGAGAGAAAAATACATTATCCAGTATTTAGAACTAGAGTGCGATAGCCAGTGAGCACCTAGGAGTTTAAAGAAGAGAATCTAGAGATCAATACTGGCCAGAGGGCCTAAAGAAGGCTTCCTGGTAGAGGGAAAAATGAAGACTAGAAAAGATTTGGCTGTAAAACACAAGCAAAGGAAAAATGTGCTCTTCAACACCAAGTTTCCTACTACTTCTGACCATGCTGTCCAAACTAATGTTCCTCAATCCAGATTAAAACGAAGGCCACCAAGTTGTCCATTCAAAGAATGTTCTGCAGCACACTAGTCCTGGGATGCTGCTTCATTTCAAAAGATTCTCTTAGCCAAAGTTGAGAAGTGCTGTGATTTCCTCCTGGAGATTCACAAAGCATATCAACCTCTCTGAAAAGTTTTGCAAGAAAGAAATGGGTTCCAACTTTGTTTAACACATAATTTCTCAAAACGATTCAACTATAGAAACGTTTGTTTGAAAAAATGCTTATGAATATTCCATGATGCTAGCAGGCTACAGAACAGACTATGGAAGACATGACTACAGAAAAGTACATAATTTAAATTCTCTATCAAAATCCCCAAAATGAGAGATAATAAGATAAGAAACAGGGTAAGAGTCTTAGAGTTAGGTACCAACTGCTATCATTAAAAAGAAAAGGGAGAAAAAATAGGTATAAAGTATTTTAAAAGATGGCTCATCTACAGTCATGGTTGGAAAATACCTAAGCCATTACCCCTTCATAATCCCTTTAGCTCTGGCTAAGATGCGTGTCATTTTAGCTTTGTTAGGTCTGATGAACTAATAACTATTTCAGCTGCAGGGAGAGAACAGACAGATATCAAAGTCCCTTTTTTATTATTAAATCATAGCTGTGTAGATTAATGCGATCATGGGGCACCAAACACTGGTTTTATAGACTGTTTGACACATTTTCACCACAATGGTTAACATAGCCTTCCTGATGCTAAAACCAACTCTCTCTTTTTTTCTCTCTCTCTCTCATTCTCTCTCTCTCTCTCATCTCTCTCCCCTCTCTCTCCCTCTGCCCCAGGCCAGAAAGAATTTTGTGAGATTTGTTTTGAATTTCTTTGAGTCCTGATTACTGAGGATTGGGGTGTGTCATGGGCCTTAGAAAACAGAGACATTCTCATAGTTTCTCTTGCTTCCCAGAAGAATGTCTTGGATATAGCTAATGAGGATCATCATGTTTAGAAATGGAGAGCTGCCTGGAGCAAGGCTTTCTCTGGAGATGTTCAAGCAAAAAGTAGACAATCACTTTGTAAGACTGTCATAGAGGTAGGGGTTGGTGTTAATGACTTGTAAGGTGTCCACCAACCTTAAAAGTCTAGGATTAGGTTGATGGTTCTCAAATGTCTCTGCACATTAAAATATCCTGGGGAGTCCTTTTGAAAATACCAGTGCCTAGATCCACACCAGACCAATAAACTCAGAATGTGTGGAGATGGGCCCAGGTTTCTTATTGTTTAATGGCCCAAAAGTGATTCTAATATGCCTCCAGCGTTCACAGTGTTTGAGTTAGACAGTATTTTTAACCCTTCATTAAAAATGTTGATCCTGGGCAGTGCCTGTGGCTCAGTGGGTAAGGCGCCAGCCCCATATACCAAGGGTGGCAGGTTCAAACCCAGCCCCTGCAACAAGAAAATAGCCAGGCATTGTGGCAGGCACCTGTAGTCCCAGCTACTCAAGAGGCTGAGGCCAGAGAATCGCCTAAGCCCAGGAGTTGGAGGTTGCAGTGAGCTGTGACGCCACAGCACTCCACCAAGGGTGACAAAGTGAAAGACTCTGTCTCTACAAAAAAAAAAAAAAAAAATGCTGATCCTAGTATGGTAGATATTATGATTTTATTATTCTATGCTGCATTCATACTGCTGCAGAGTAGGTATCTTCCAACATAGGGAGATTTGAGGGGCACTCACTGGATTCACCTCATTTTTGCCCCTAAATTCCCTGAAGACTAAGCACAGTGCTAGAAATTCTCCCTTTACAGATGTATTCTTTTATGTTAAGCCCCCAGAGTCCTCTTTTAAAAAGTAAATACCCAAGGCGGTACCTGTGCCTCAAAGAAGTAGGGCGCCGCTTCCCCCCCCCCAATACTGGAGGTGTCAGGTTCAAACACAGCCCCAGCCAAAAAATAAAAATAAAATGTAAATACCTTCTGGAGAAGGAGTACATTAAAGCTATTATTAGTCACTGGCACCATGTAGTATAATGGATCAGCCTGTCACCTACCAAAGCCAGGAAGGTGTAGAGAGGATACAGGAAAGGAAACATTATTTGCCCAGAAATTGTGCCAAGAACTGCATCATAACTTTGCTGTCTCTCTTCCCTGTATTCTCTATTGCCCTCCCCTCTCAGTTTTAAGATTACTCATCTGACCCTCTACATTTACTGCCTGAGAACTAACTGTGAGTCACTCTTAGCCATTTTTTCTCCATTGGTGATAATATTTGGAATCCTATAAGGAACTGGGATACGGGAGCTATTTTTTGATGTTAATAATTTCTTACAGTCATCTTCTTACCTAAACAATGAAGTCAGAATAGCAATTGATATAGATTGTATATATGTGGGCCACCAAATTACTCAATTACCAAATTGATGGTGTGGTCAACCAATTTAATGACATCAATCTGATGAATTTTATCACCCAACAAAAGGTGATTTTGATGCCCCAGTCCCACTCATAAAAGTACCAGCTATTTCAGGAAATTGGTGAAATTGAACAGAGTTTCTGGTACCATATTGGTACAATCTCATTGACATCTCCTCAACCTATTGGTTGGTTACCGACTAAATAACTGGATGGAAATTTGATGCTCTAACTTCTTAGTGGATAGTTTAAGGTGTTCACTGGATTCTGGTTGGGTATAGATAATAAGTAAACCTCATTTATTGCCAGAGCCTCCTGTGTTACCTCCACTTCCCCCTAACTTTGTTAGCCATACATAAATGTCATTTGACAGTTGCATTGAAACACAGTCAGGTTTCAATGCTATCATCTTTTCCTGTCTTCTAAATACTTCCATTTGCCCACATTAAGTATTTCATAAATCAGTTTTTTTCTTTAGTTCATTTTATGTCACATAATGCACAGTTAGTTCTCTCTAAAATGCTTTTATTTCCTTCTTGAAAGAGGGAAAATGCTCTCTGTGTTGAAGACATCAGAAGCTTCACGGGGGGGGGGGGGGAGGGCTTTTTTGTTCTAGTGACCTAAAAGTGTTTTCTTTTACCCTAAGAAAAATAGCATAACTACTTCCCTGGATCTTTGTTTCAAAGATTTCCTAGCTTCTCAGATATTTCGTCTACTTTCTCTGGCTAATTTTTGGTGCTTGCTAATCCATCTGAACATATGGATTCATTCAGTTGGTGGCTGCATCTTCATAATCCTCATTGGATTCATAATCCACTTTGTGAAAATTTTATCTAAACTGGTTAAAGGGCCTCCGTTTAAGTGACTGGGTTCATTGTTTCTTTTCATTCATGTCAATCACTTTAGGATGTGCATAGGCACATTTTTTTTTTTTTTTTTTTTTTGCTGTCTTTTGGCTGGGGCTGGGTTTGAACCCACCACCTCCGGCATATGAGGCTAGTGCCCTACCCCTTTGAGCCACAGGTGCCGCCCCATAGGCACATCTTTTCTGAAGGTTAAGAGTGTACGTGAACAGAAAACAAAGGGGAGATCTGGATAACATGAGTAAAAACATTTTGATTTCAATTATTTGGCTCTTTCACACTGGACAGTTCTACCCAAATTATCCAGACAACTATACCTATTGGATATTTTTTATATTTATTTTATACATTTAGGGGTTTTTTACTTCCTTCTACTATCATACAAACGTAGCCCAGGCTAAAGTCCTGAACTACTGCAATTCCTGTTTAATCAGTCTCTTTACTGCTAGTTTAGGGGTCAGCAGACTATGGCACCAATCCAGCCTGCTCTCTGTTGTGTAAATGAAGTTTTGTTGGCACACAGCCATGCTCATTTGTTTACATATTGATTAATGCTACTTTTCAGACTGCAGTGGCAGAGTTGAAGAGCTACAACAGAGACTGTATGTCCTGAAAAGCCTAAAATATTTCCTACCTGGGCTTCTACTAAAAATATTTGCTGGTCACTGTTCTTGTCTCTTCTTCATTGATCGTGCATAATATGCCACATTGACTTTTCTAAAATGTTGATTTCATATCATTCTCCTGCACAAAACCTTAAATGCGCAATTGATAGTCTGCTGGTATGTACTGTTATGACCATAGTCTTTTCATTGTGAGTGCATATGATGTACTGGTTGTTAAATATTTTGAACCCCCCCCCCTGCTTAAATGGTTTCTATTAACATGGAATAAAATCAAGCTTTTTAGCCTAGTATCCCTTTCTAATTCTCTTTCTTACTTGTTCCTTATAGGAACCATCTTTTCTATATCCATCTTTTCTATAACACACATGGCGCATTCTTATCTTTGTCTTTTACTTGAAATGATTTCCCTAGTTTATAATGCTCAGAATTTTTCTTTTTGCCTTTATGAATATGGAGATTATCTGTCCCTGTTTACCTGGGACAATCTCAGCTTATACCTATTACCCTGATGTAATTATTAATGGTACCTCATTTCACTCCCAAGTGTCCTAGTGTAGACAACAAATTATATGGTTACCCTAGCTGTGAAACATATTCTTCCTTCAAGGATTACTTTAATTAAACTATACCGGTTCCAAGAAGCCTTTGATATCTTCAACTCATGGAGTTCTTTCCCTTTCGAGCTCATTTGGTATCTATAACAGTCATATGTTACTTACAGAGCCTTATACCAGATTTTTTCCTTGCTTTTCTAATATTGACCCTCAATTAGAATATAAGCTCTTTTCCAATAGGAGCCATGTCATATATTTTATATCTATTCAGCTCTTAGATTATCTCTCATATATATAAATCGGTTTATGTATATGTATTGAATTACTGGTTGATTTACCTGTCATTACATATAATCGTGACATGGGAAATGCACCTTGGAAGAAGGAGCTACATTCTTTATAATCTATTAATACATTTATAATAGCAAAAACAATTATATTAATCCCTTCCTGCCTTTACTCTATTGACAAACAAATAATTTAGGAGGTTCACCCATTCAGCTAGAATGCCTTGACCATTTTCATTCTCAGAAAGCTGCAGTAGGAAGGATATTATAATGAGAATGATGGCACTGAGATTTCTATTCTTGAATTCATCATAATTACTTAAACTCTCTGGACCTCAGTATTCTTGTCCACCAAAGAAACAAGGTTGGACTAGCTTACTTCCAGAGCTAACATTATATTGCATTCAAAGAATTAATTAATATAATCCTTAGATGATTTGTACAACATAGATTCAGTTAAACTCTGTAATATATTCTATAGAACTATCTGAATTCATCCTTAATTAAGTGATCTATCTTAAATTGATTTTTCTGTCAGCCACTTTCAGTTTGATTACTCCAAATTGTGTTCCTCAAACAGAGAAAAATTTTGTTTAGAGTGTGTGGGACTGTGTATAATATAAACACATATGTTCTGATAATGAATTGATCTGATTAATTAAATTTTGGGAGAAGGATATTCTGAGGTCTTCATGAACTAAATATCACACTTTTCCCCTTAATTACCAATTACAAGCTATTTGTTTTCCTAAACCAAATGGCTACTAGCGTCCATGAGAAGCTGGGTACAAGTAAGGACTTAAGCTTTCTTAGGTCCTAGTGAGAAAACTAATGCAGGATTTTCTTTTTCCCCTGGATACTATGTAAGTATATGAGGACTATCATCAGGGAACCTCTAAGTCAGCAGTTCTCAACCTGTGGGTCGCGACCCACAGGAACTGTATCAAAGGGCCATGGCATTAGGAAAGTTGAGAACCACTGCTCTAAGTGAAGACTGAGAAGTGATAGATCTTGACTTTTACATGCTTATGAATCCTTGAACACAGGGGTGACACTGGATTTGCATGAGATTGCCAACTTGCCCTGCCTCCCAAAAATCTAAAAAGAAACTGACGAAGTGATCCAAGTCCTTCCTCAGGAAGAGTGAGAAGAAAATAAAAGCATGGAGAGAATTTTTCCAAGTGCCTCAGTAGGAAACTGGCACTCTACTGACATACTTCTGACTTACAGGCATAGAGAGCATTTTGCACACAATGTAGAACTACTGACATGCCGCTTACCACACCTCTAACAAACTGACAGTTGAAAGTAGCAACCTTATGTCAGGGTACCTAGCAGCAAGAGACAGAAAAAAATATGCAAAACTGAGTATGTGCTCAGTGAAAGAGAACTGCTGAAGGGACAGATGAAAACCTGGATAAAAATAAGAGCACTGAAGGAGATACAAGTGCATTACAAAAAACTATTATTTGGAGTATAAAGGAATAATTTTCATTTTTTTCTTTGAATAGCAAAATTTCTTTACCACTTTTTAAAATTCTTTATTAAATCATAACTGTGTACATTAATGCATTTATGGGGTACTGATTTGATATACAATGTGGAATGCTTACATTTAACTGATTAACTGTCTCCTTGCTTATTTATTTATTGTGGTAAAACATTCATACTCTATTTTTTTTTTTTTTTTTTTTTTGAGACAGATTCTTATTATGTCACCCTGGGTAGAGGGCTGTGATGTCACATCTCACAGCAACATCAAACTCTTGGGCTTAAGCAATTCTCTTGCCTCAACCTTCCCAGTAGCTTGGAGTACAGGTGCCCACCACAACACCCGGCTATTTTTTTATTGTAGTTGTCATGTTGTTTGGCAGGCCTGCGCTGGATTCAAACCCGCCAGCTTCAGTGTAAGTGGGCTGGTGCCCTCGCCACTGAGCTATAGGCACTGAGCCAATACTCTATTCTTAATAATTTAAAATGTATCATTGAATTATGCACATTAGGTTGGCAGCAATAAAAAAAGATGGCAACCTCACATCTTTTATGTTTACCTGGATGTAGCTGGAACATATTCTTCTTAGTAAAGTATCTCAAGAATGGAAAAAAAAAAAAAAGTATCCAAGGTATTCAATACTGTATTCAATACTACTATGAAATCAGTATATAATCACCTACACATTCATAGGAATGGTAAAACACAACTAGAGTCCAGAAAGAAGGAGGGGAGAGGAAAGAGGGTATTTGGAGGAATAATTTTCTATCATCCAATTGAAAGAGAAGATGGTCAATGGTCACTATATAATAAAAACTGGCATACATACTTTAGGATAGACTGGAAATATGTTTTAAATGTTTAATAAGGACTCAATACTAAAGGGACATGCTTTAAGAAAAACCCCATAAGAAAGCAGAAAAGGGGCTAGCAAACTATAGACTGGCAGGACACTTTTTACCTATTTTTGTATGGCCTACGAACTAGGAATGTTGTTACATTTTTAAATTGTTGAAAAATACCCAGAAAAATGATATTTCATGACATGTGAACACTATAAGAAATTAAAGTGTTCAAATTCATAAATAAAATTTTATTGGAGCATAGCTATACTCCCTCATTTATATATTATATCTGGTTTAAGTGAAAAGTAATGCTTGTGTAGCTTCAACACAGGGACAACAAAGCCTAAAATATTCATGATCTTACCCTTTACAGAAAGTTCACCAACCCATAGTGTAAAGCAGTGCTGTTCAATAGAATATTCTGTGATGATAAAAATGTTCCATATACATGTTGTCCTGAGTACATAACATGTAACGGGTATAACTCAGGAACTGAATTTTTTATTTTATGTACTTTCAATTACTAAAATTCATGCAGCTAATGATTTTTACATTAGGCAAAAAAGTTTTACAACAAAAACTAATAATGTAAGATTTAACACACAAAAAACAGAGTTACTTATTAAGTAACAGTAAACAGCACAAACTTGTATGTACAGAACTACATAAAACAATAAATATTAAAAATAAAAGCAAAACTTAATAAAATAAAATTACGGTGAAAAATAATACATACTTTTCTTAGATAAGATAGCTGTAGTAAATAACAAATAAGACAGAGGAGGAGAAGAAATGCTTAAGCAAGAACTTTGACTCTCTCTATATTTGAAATTACATACTTCAAACAAAATATACTTTTGTTGGTATAGTCATGGACCTTTAACAAAATTGTTCAACTACTTGGCCAGAAGGAAAATGAATGCAATGAAAAAATAAGAATTTCCATGGCTGCAGTCTTTGATCATAATTTAATGGTATTAGAGATGAAAATACGAACATAAAAATCTTAATGACTTGGGAACGAAATTAAGAAAAATTCCAAAATAACCCTTGGTTCAGGAGGGAGACAAGATGGCAGACTGAAGCCAGCTTTCCACAGAGGCTCCTGTCCAGAAGGAGAGTTAAGGGACGAAAATTTAGCAAGTAACCTAGTGGATTTGAGCTGCACCAAGAGAGAAGGTTGAAGAATGCAAATCCACCCCGCTGAGGTGAGCTGAGACCACAAGGATGCAAACAAAAGGTACAAAATTCATCACCAAGCGGATGGGAGTCTCCCGCTGCCCCATGAGACCGGCTCAAGAGCCCCACAAACAAACAAAAGGGCAGAAATCAAAGGCCTTCCCACTACACTCCCTGGGAGAGACCTTCTAAAAACTTGACCTATCTCCCCTACTAGGGTGCCATGGTGTTCTCCTGCCAGGCATAAAAACTGTATAAAACTGTAAATATCCTTTGCCTGCAACTCTGAACTCCCAGCACTCCCCTCCACTCACACTGAGGTCTGGAGGCCTGTCCCCGAGGACTTCAGATTCTTGGGTGATTTCTTGAGGGGTGTGGACAGTGCCCAAGCTGCGGCTGGTCAGCGCTGACTCTGGGGCATGGGAGCAAGGAGTGGACAGTCGGCTGAGGGGGAGCCACGTTAGGGCAGCGCTTCCCTGAGGCGTGGTGCAGCAGCCCTCCTTGGACAGCAATACGGCCAGGCATAAAACTGTGTGAAACTGTGTATCTTCCCCGCTTGCAACGCTAAGCTCCCAGCACTCCCCTCCACTCTCACTCTGGGGTCTGAGGGCATATCCCCCAGGAGTCCGGATTCTTGGGTGATTTCTCGTGGGGTGTGGACAGTGCCTGAGTTGCACTGACTCTGGAGCACGGGAGCAAGGAGAGGATGGTCGGCTGGGAGGGAACTGCTCCAGAGCAGAGGTTCCCTGGGACGCGGAGCAGCGGCTGTCTTCTGGCAGTGGTGCAGCCAGGCATAAAACTGTGTGGAACTGTGTGTGCTCGATACCTGCACCTCTGGGCTCCCAGCACTCCCCTCTGCCCTCACTCTGAGATCTAGAGGCCTGTCCCCCAGGAGTCCAGATTTTTGGGTGATCTCTCGAGGGGTGTGGACAGTGCCTGAACTGCGGCTGGTCAGTGCTAACTCTGGGGCATGGGAGTGAGGAGAGAAGGGTTGGCTGGGAGGGAGCCACACCAGAGTGGCGGTTCCCGGAGGCGGATCAACAGCCGGTTTTTTTTTAACAGCAAAAAGGCTCACTACTGGATATTCTGAAACCACACCCCCTGTCTCCCTGGGCAACCTGAGGAGGCCACCTGTGTGAAAAGGATTTGCCTGAGGCAACTCACAAACCCGGGAACTTTCCAGGGTTGGGCTGACTCAGAGAGGTAACCAAATACAAAACTCCAGCAACAAAGACAGGACGTTGGAACTCAGAACAGCTTCTCTTCTGCAGGCGAATTTAGCAGAAACAGAGACAGAATCCCGCAAAGTTGTTCTGTTATGTTCTGTTATGTTCAGTTCTGTTCTGTTCGTAACATCAATCGGGAGTGGGGCTGGGCCTGAGTGAACACCCCCCAACCTTCATCAAGCACCCGAGAATGTCAGGCCTCACTTCCTCCTGCTAGATGGCAGCAGAGTGCAGAGGCTTGGCAGATTTCCGTGCGATTCAGGCAGGTGCAAACCCTTGGAGTATCTGTTCACTATAGGCAACTGGGTCAGCCATCTGCAGGGATATCAGTGACTGGGTACAACAGAGGGGCAAGGTGGAGAAGGAGGCATCAACCCTCCCAGACTGATCTATTTGCTGGGTGGCTCCTCCTGACTCCACGTAGCACTGGAGCAAGCCATATCAGAGTAGTCACCAGACCCCTGTGATCCAGTTCCCAGAGACCTCTTGAACCCTCCCACCCGAGACAGGTGCTGACTGAGACAATTGATTTGGACCTTTTGAACTGAACCAATAGACTGACGACTTTTCAGGTGGTGAAAACCGCCCTGGGTGTGCGGTTGTAGGAAGGTTTGATTTTCCTTTTCCAATTGTTGCCAGTGATGGGCAGGGGGACATAATTACTGGTTTTTCTCCACAGCTGAGACTTCAACCCAAAGTAAATGTTTCACTAGGGTTGAACAGAAACCAGCTGAAAACAAGACAGAATTACTTAGCCCCACCACACCAGACAGGGCCCAGTTTCTCAGGTCACAACACTATACAGGCCCTCGACAAAGCCCCAGGGGAAAAATCAAAGGGAGTAAAACAACCATGGGGCGGAAACAGTGGAAAACCTCTGGTAACATGAATACCCAAAATAGATCCCCCCCCCCAAGGAAAGATATGGCAGATGTAATTGAAGATTCCATTCATAAACAACTGGCTGAGATGTCAGAAATAGAATTCAGAATTTGGATTATAATTCAGAATTTGCAGACAAGATTAATAAAGTGGAATTAGGAATTCTAGGAGAAATGCAAAAGTTGTCTCAAGAATTTAATGAATTTAAAGACAAAATGACCAAAGATTTAGACACACTGAAGCAAGAATTTGCAGCCCTCAAAGATATGAAAAATACAGTAGAA
>CAUYPK010156449.1:0-43824 GCA_963574355.1 Loris lydekkerianus
CCTGACTAGAAGTAGATCCATCGAGCTACTTCCGCGTAGCAACAACTCAGCAAGGCCCAGCCTGAAACTGCCTCTACCTAGATACAGCCAATGTGGTACCATGCCACTGGCCCGACCCTGTCACGCACCTCTTCCCCCGCCTTCTTTCCCTGCCCCTTCTCCACAATAAAATAAATAAATAAATAAATAAATAAATAAATAAATAAATAAAATAAAAAAATTAAAAAAAAAAAAAGTTTCTCTCACACTCTGCATTTTCCTAAGAGGTCATTCCCTTACTGCTGGACCTTTACATCCAAGGTATTGAGAAGGAATATAGTTTATGTTGTTCTCATCTCTGCTTGCTTGTGTCCCACAGAAGTGCACCTCGCACTAAAGATGCCTTGAATAATGATGGCCATACCATAAATACAGCTTTCCTTCCATGTTTTAAACATCATTTTGAATTTTAACATTTTAAACAATGAAAAATAACGGCATTCATTTTATAATGGTATTTATGTTAACTCAGATGAAAGAGACTAGAAAATAAGCAGATACTCTGTTTTTGGCAGATTCAGAAAAACGTGTTGTTAGAGAGGGAGCAGTGGCAAATACTAAATGACGGGGATCATTTTTTCCTGTCCTTTTGTGCTTTTGTGCATTGTATCTGGATACTTGTCCTGTGTTCTTTCTAATCTTTCTGATGTTTTATGGTGGCTTTTGCATCTGTATTCAGGTTTTAGAGAAATAAACCTCTAATTGGAATTGCAAGGGAGGGGATGAAAGATGATGAGCTATAGGAAGGGATTGTACCATAAAAATTGGCTTTATTAAGGATTCCTTGCTTAAGATAAAAATATTTTAGGATTCCTTTAAATAGAAAATTAATTCCTTTGAAATACACATTTTGTTTGCACATCTTGCCACATGCCACCCTTCTCTGATATGCTGGTCTGCCTGCAGTCTGGCTGGAGTCCCACCTGGTGACTCCATACTGTACAGTCCCACCTCTTTGCTTTTGCTGATGCTCTTGATTCCAAAACAGTCTACTCTTTGTTCTCTCTTTCTTTCTCTTTCTGTCTCTCTCTCTCTCTCTCTCTCTCTCTCTCTCTCTCTCTCTCTCTCTCTGTCTGTCTCACTGTACAGAGTCTCTGTCACTCTAGGGAGAGTGCCATGGTGTCATACCTCATAGCAACCTCAAACTCCTGGGATCAAGCAATCCTCTTGCCTCTGCCTCCTGAGTGGCTGAGACTATAGGCGCCTGCCACAAGCATCCAACTAGTTTTTCTATTTTTAGTAGAGATGGGGTATCACTCTTGCTCAGGTTGGTCTCTTGAACTCCTGAGCTCAAGTAAACCACCCTCCTAGGCCTGGAAGAGTGCTAGGATTGCAGCTGTGAGCTGCCACGCCCAGTCTTCTTTGTTCTTTCTCAAACTCTTCTTTTCATGCGTTGCCTAATTTACCTTCTATCTCTCAGTGACTTTTGGACATTTTTCCCATCCTGCCTTTTCCCCTACATCTCTGAATCCTCAGCACTTGCATACTTCATTACAGTACTTAACTCCTAATGCTGCAATGCCTTTTTTGACAGATTTTGAAATGTCTTTTTGCTTTGCTGCTATAATTATATTTTAATTTTCTTGAGAGTAGGCAGCATGCCTCACAGTGTTCAGTAAATGCTTACTAGCTGATTTATTATGTTACAGCATTGATTTCACTTAAAAAAATGCTTACTTAAAGAAGCAGTTGACAAACATATTTTGTAAAGGGTTACGTAATAAATATTTTAGGCTTTGCAGACCAGTCTCTGTTGTGACTATTCAACTCTACCATGGTAGCCTAAAAGCAGCTGTAGGCAACATGTAAGCAAATGGGTATGGCTGTGCTCCAGTAAAACTGTATTTACAAAACAGGCAGGAGGTGAGATTTAGCCAGTCTCTGATTTTAGGTACAGGAGAATTCTGTTCTAGAGTATACTCCTTGAACAGTGCGCATCAGATGGGGCATGCGTCACTTTCTCCAGTCTGAGAAAAGAGCAGCACCTCAGAGTTTCCCTGACAGGCTCCCACAACATTTCTACTAATGTTTTGGTGGTTACTCAGAATCTGGCAATCAAGCAATGACTTTGTTGATGTTGTTTAAAGTAATATTTACTCTGAGCCCCATCACACAGTACTGTTAGGAGTATTAATTGGTTCAACATTTCTGGAAGGACTATCATATATTCATGGTCTTATCTCAGTTCTCTTTTTCAAAGTTTCTGAGGAAATAATTAATTCATTAATTCATTCAATATATGTTTACTAAGGGCTTACAAGGCAGCAGGCATTGAACCAGGTATTGAGTCTCTATAAAAGTTAGCAAAGACTGAGCTATAGGCTATCAATTACAATATTGTTTACTAGAAAGAAAAATCTGTTGCAACTATTTTATTCAACAATGGGGAGCAAGTCACTGTACTCTTTTCTTCTAGTCTTCATTTTAAGAATCAAGAAATTGAGAAGTTTTCTGGAATGTGCAAAAGCTTGTTCAGAGTAGCAGAAGCTAAAGAGAAATAACTTGCAGAAGTTTTCTTAGCTGGTTAGTGGTAAAGATTGAGCCTTGGCTAGAGCTTTCTTCCTTCCAATGTTGCCACTTCTGTGTATATATCTATATGATAGAATATTTTACAATTATGAAAATGATATTGTGGAAGATTTTGAATACACAGAAAGATATTCAAATGTAATGAAAAGGTTAAAATGTGTTTATAAAATTGCTTTAAAATACATAAATATTTACTGATAAAAGAACATGATCATATTGACCAAAATATTAACAAGGACTGTAATTTCCAATGGTGATATTCCCAAAGATCTTTCTCATAATTTTGCTTTTGTATTTTATATTTTTCTACAATAACCATGTATCATTTATGTGAAACAAAAAAATTATTCTATAATATACTTTTAAGCATGCAGAATCACTAACAATAAAACATGAAAAGATGGTTAGGATGACTTTCTTGTGGGCAAAAATAGAAAACCTTACTTCAGTGAAATTGCTGCCAAATTTGTTGTCAGATTATGAATATTCACCTATCTTTATGCACATTCAAATATCAAAATCTTTCTCCATCAATAGGAATATTATACAAAATCAAAACTTTTTCTTTAATTTTTGCTTACCAAGGGTTAACCAGAAAGTCTTTTGTTCCAACCCTTCTCAATCTCCAAATCCCCTTTGCTGCTGTGACACATCCAGTCTTAGGACTATAATTGAATCTTCCTTTGATGATTCAGTGTGTTGCAGGACCTCAGGCCTGTAATGCTGACCGTCAGTTACCATTGTATAGGACAAAAGAGAGAAATGTGGAAGACACAGAATATTGAACTGAATGTGAAGTGATTCCAGGATAGCCTCTGGAAATTGCTTTGCTGAATAAATCCCTGGTGTCAGAGAGTTTTTGTGGTGTGTCTTTTCTCTTTTAAAAGCATGCTTACTTCAGGGAAAGAAAATAGAAATAGTCCAGTGCTTTGAACTTCCTAGTTACTAAGAACCTTGTTAATCCAGATTATTATCCCATGCCTTCTTTCTCTTTTTCATCTGATATAAAATATAAGAAGCAAGCTGCTTCTATTCTATTGTCTGGATTTCCTTCCATGCACCTAAGATGAATACTGAGTGGCCCAGATGAAGGCCAACTTGTGGGACTGAGAGACCCAGAACATCCTATTGTTGGTCAAAATCCTCCCCAAGAAAGAATCTTCTGAAGTGAACAGTAAAGGCAGTGTAAGGGGAAGGGGACTTGTAAACAGGGAGCCAGTGAACTACATGGTGAGAACTGTCTCACTCCCTTTGTCTTGGTGAAGGTAGGCAGCTTTTCCATCACACTCTCATACTCTTTGGGGAGCTCAGCTCTTAGAATTGCCACCAGCACCTCACCCCATCTCCCCGCCTCACCATCCGGCAGCAGAGATCCTGAGGGGAGCTGTGCACCCACAGCTGGCTCTCTGAGAGCCATGAAGCTGCGTGTTCCACAGTGCAGCAGAATGTGTTGAAACCCTGAACTTCCATTGAGCCCAGCTTCCCGACCAGTATCCGGTAGTTGGATTTATGGGTGTGCTAAGACACCGATTTCCCTCTAGCCTGCCCGGCACAGGGGTGAGTTCTTCTTTAACGCCCAAGAAGCCTCTTGCATTTTTTGCCACTATAAAGTGATGATGATAAACGTCATTTTCTGGTGTGTGACTTTGACAAGTTGGAAAGCATTGACCACATTTCCCAAAAGGTAATCCAAGAACATTTTCTGCTGCAAGATGAAATATCTGACAAAATTCAGGGTCACATGTGTGTAGAGATCAGTGCCCTCCCCAGTCTAGGACAGTCCTTTTATTTTATAGCTGAGGAAACTGAACTGAAATTCCACAGCTAGTTGGTGAAAGAGCTGGAGCCGGAACATTGGTCTCGAAACTCACTTTTTAGTCTTCCGTTTCCTGTACAGCAGCTGAGAGTATTCAGGTGAGACTATGGGTTGCTTAAACTTAAAAGCATCATACAATTAGTGAGGTAGAAAATGGTTCATGTTCTTTTTCTGACTTACGTAATAAAGTCACTGTACTCTCTTCATCTAGTCTTCATTTTAAGAATCAAGAAATTGAAAAGTCTTCTGGAATGTGCAAAAGCTTGTTCAGAGTAGCAGAAGCTAAAGAGAAATAACTTGCAGAAGTTTTCTTAGCTGGTTAGTGGCAAAGATTGAGCCTTGGCTAGAGCTTTCTTGATTCTAATGTTGCCACTTCTGTGTTTTCTACACAACTATGTTTCAAAGGACACAATTACATTATGAGAAAACATTTTGTCCCATCATCAAGGCTTGTTTTCATGTTGGCAGGAAACAAAATGCTGAAAGCAGTAAGTAGTGGGAAGTTTCTTTTTCTAGCTTTTATGAGAAAGAGTCTTTCCAGAGAGTCACCATCTGGATCACGTGAAGTTGTGAAATGACCTTTCACCGTCGCCTGCATCCAAGCTTCTGAAACAGGACCAGCAAGCAGGGGAAGAGAGGATCAGCCTACAGACTCACATCCTTCTGCTTCTTTCTGGTCCAAGAAGGAGAAGCGGCAGCATGCATGGTCAATTCCAGTTGGATTTAGTTTAAACATTATTCTTAGAACTCCAAAGATAGGATGATTCTGTAATTCTGAGGTATGGTGTGCCTGTTAGTATATATGCTAACAACTGTGTTTGTAATAACTATCATATTATGCTTCCTTTCACAGAAATGTTGCAAACATACCACTAGCTTTAAAATACATGAATGTCATTCATTACTCTATTTTTTTGTGTTGAATTACAGTGACTTGAATTGCTTTTCCAAAATGAGATTCTCCAAAAAGCAAACAAATTTGTGGTGAGTTGTCTAAACAACTAGACTGCTGTTTGCCTGCCCAGCAGTGTGTCTCGAGCTCTCTCCTAGCTTAGCAAGACCTTTATATTGTTGAGAATGACAGAGTGCAGATTTTCAAAACCACATTTCCCAGTAGCAGGATATAGGGTGGAATTTGTTGATGAAACTTCCAAAAAGGCTCTTTATTGGAACTCAGTCATCCGACAGACACCATTGCTGAGAGAGAAATCTACTTCCCTTGCTCTTCTGTTTCATTCTGCGTGTTCTGGTGTAGCCAGCCTGTGTCCACGAGTGGCCAAGGAGGCGGAAGGAGTGATAGGCTGAGGACTGCAGAACAGACCCATGATGTAACCTGAGGTCCCGAGGATGTCCTGGACACAGTAGCATCCCGGTGGTTCATGGACTGTCCACCTGTATTGTTCTAGGTCAGCGGTTCTCCATAGGAACTGTATTAAAGGGCCACGGCATTAGGAAGGTTGAGAACCACTATTCTAGGTGAATGTATAATGACCTCACTATTTGTATAAACCGTCGTTAATATGATTCTATTTCAAGTAGCCTGACATACATCCTCACTGTAGCTGTAACTGCAGTATTAAACTTTGAATTTAAAATCAACATTTCTCTTTTTCTTCATGAAGGATTGGTCATCACGAGATTAGAAAAAAATGTCATTTGGTAAGTTCATACTTTGGATTATACAGTATATTGGCATCCTCAGAGGATTTTGGCCTTGGGTGCCAAAATTTTCAGATGTCCAAATGCCCCAGTACTCCAAGGTTGGTTCCTTGTCTAAGAAAATACATGACAGGTATTCTCAATTCCAGGTTGGTTGAATTCCATAGGCAGAATGTATGGAGTATATGAAAGTAAATTAAGAATTCAAAACACTATATTTTTTTTTTTTTTAGTTTTTTAGTTTTCATGTACAAAATTTACTTTTTTTGTCTTTTTTTTTTAATACATGAAATCTCATTCTTTCACCCACACTGGAGTATAGTAGCTCAATCATAGCTCATTGTGGTGTCCAGCTCCTTGGCCAACACTGTCCTCCCACCTCAGCCTCCTGAGCATCTGGGACTACAGGCACATACCTCCACACCTAGTGAATTTCTTTCTTTTATTTTTTAGAGATAAGGTCTTGCTATGTTGCCCAGGCTGGTTCTTGAACTCCTGGCTTGAAGCAGTCCTTCCAACTTGGCCTCCCAAAGTGCTGGGTTTACTGGCCAAAATCTACTTTTTTATGTATAATTCTCTATTGATAAATACATAAATTTGTGTACTTATTTTAATATGATTATTTACATGTTTGGATTTAGCCTTTCATTTAATTTTTGGTTTTCTATTTGCCTATTTTGTTTTTTGTTTTGTTTTCCTTTCTTTCCTTTTTTGCCGTCTTTCAGATTATTTGAAATTTTTAAACTTATCTGTTGTTTTTTGAATATATTTCCTTACATAGACATTTTAGTGTTAACTCTAAAGATTATAATATGCATACCTAAGTATTCATGGTCTACTTAGAATTAATATCTTACCACTTTAAGTAGATTGTTTAACCAAAGTAAGTGGGCCCTTTACCCTACCCTCTTTAATCTGTGGTTGTTACATGTATTACCTGCACCTTCATTGAAAACCCCATCAGTAACTTTTGTTTTCAACAGTCATGCATATTTTTAAAAGGAGAAGAATAATATATTCACCCAGATGTTTATCATGTCTATCACTCTTCATCCCTGAAATTCCACATTTCCCTCTGGCATCACCTCCCTTCTTTCTGAAGCCGTTCCTTTAGCATTTCTCTTAGAACAGTTATGCTGCCAGCCAGTAAATTCTATTTTCCTCATGTGAGAATATCTTTATTTTACCTTTATTCCTAAAAGATTTTCACTGTATCTAGAATTCTGAGTGGCAGTTCTGTTCTTCCAGGATGTCAAAAGTAGTATTCCACTATTAAAAAATCTGCAATTGTTCAAATTATTGAATCATCCTGACGTGTAATATGTTGTTTTCTTATAAATGGTTTTAAGGTTTTATTTCCTGTATCGTAGATTTTTCAGCCACTTGATTTTGATATGTATATATTTGTGGTTCATTTTGATTTTTTTTTTTTTTTGCTTTTGTTATTGATTTTACTGCTTAGTATTTGTTGCTCTTTTTGTCAATTTTGAAGAGTATTCAGCTAGTATTTTTTAAATTATTTATTTTTCTGCTCCAGTCTCTTTGTCTTCTCTTTCTGTGACTTTAATGACATGAGTTTAGACCTTTGGATAGTGACCTACAGGTCTCTGAGACTGTGTTCTTTTTTCCAACTGTTGTCTAAATTGGCTAATATCTATCTTCAAGATTATTTATTCTTCCCTGTCCCATCTCTATTCTATAGAGTCCATACATCTAATGTTTTAATTTTATTTACAATAAATAAAATGTTATATTTCTAAAATTTCCTTTTTTTTTTTTTTTTTTTGTATGATTTCTTTCTTCACTGAGAAAATCTGTCTTCCCATTTGTTTCAAGAATGTTTGTTCTTACTTTATGGAATATCATTGTAAGAGTTGCTTTAAATTCTCTGGCTAATGAGTTTAACATGTATAGCCACGTCAGGAATTGTTTTTGTTTATTGTTTTATCCCTTGAGATTTGTTAAAAATTTTCTTGTTATATCCTGTTTAATTTGGGGTAGTATCTTGGGCATTTTGATAATTATGTTATAAGATTTTGGATTCCATTAAAATCCTCTGATAGATGCTGATTCCTTTTGTTTCAGCATTCAGCTAGGATAAGCGTAGAATGTGAGTCTTACCTTCCCTACTGTGGGTAAAATGCCAGTTTAATTCTCAGAGCTTTCTCAGTTTTATTCAGACTGGTCTAGTGTGTTTGCCCATCTGGACTTGCACAATGATCTGCATTATAGGTATGTTTTCAAAGCTCTTGTTATGCTATATCAGGTCACTTCCAAATTTGGATACTTATCGCCAAGGACCTGATACCTAGGATTAAGGCATCCATTTTTCTAGCCTTTTCCTCCCTTCAGCTTCTCACAGTTCTTAGTGGAGCCTCACTTTCTAGTTCTGAGAATAAAATCAAATTTTAAACCTTTTCTACTGTTGCACACTTTCCACAATTGAGTCTGCCTTTGTCACACAGAGCTAACAGATTTGAGGGAAAATACAACGGGGATTCTTTTCACACCCTTCTGATCCCCTTTCCCCGATCCTCTGGTCACAGAGAAGGATTTTTCTCTCCAGGTTTTAGATGTGAATGCTTGCTGCACTAGGAGTGTATTGTTATCATTGGGACTTGCTTGACTCAGGACATGACAGGGAGACTAAAAAGTGGTAGGGAGAGAGAGAGAAAATACAAGACACCCTCCCCACCCCGGCTCTTAGTGGCCCACTCTGCTTGTCCTCTGGCCCCAAAGTCACAGTTTCTTCTAGTTTTCTATCCATTCCTGTTATACAGTTTGAAAACTTGTGCTGTCCCCAAGTTTAAGCCAGGAAATTTACAAAGAAAAACAAGCAAGAAACTCACTTATAAGTCATTCTTTGAGTTCTGATCCTCCACAATCTACCTGCTATTTTTTTTTTTTTGAGAGTTCTCAAAGAGTTGCCAAATACATTCTGTTCAGGTAATTTGTTGCTGTAATTAGTGGGAATGGGTGTGCTTACTCCATTTTATTTGGAATTAGGAACCTTGGTGGGTTTTTAAATAAGTATTTTGAGGCTTCATTTTCTATTCCTATAGTACATTTTTTATAATGATTCTTAAAATACAATATACACATACATAATCGTTCTTGAACATGACTTGATAGCTCAATTTTTAAAAGCATATTTAATTTATTTTTCATAAACAAAATTTGTGTTTGGAATACCATTGGTGTGTGGGAATACTACTGGGATGTTTTAAACTATAATCAGCTTGTAGGCAGGGATATTGCTTATTTAGCAATATATTATATTTCCTAGAAAAGTTCTTTTTTTTTTTTTTTTTTTTTTTTGCAGTTTTTGGCCGGGGCTGGGTTTGAACCCGCCACCTCCAGCATATGGGGCCGGCACCCTACCCAGTTGAGCCACAGGTGCCGCCCCAGAAAAGTTCTGATACACAGTTGCTTAATAAATATTAGCCAGTGAATTAAAAATGACATTTAATGCCAATAATTAGGAATCCAGTAATTTAGAATGACTGGAACGGTTGGAGTTCTTAAAAGCTATTTTAAAGTGCCTATTTATAATAATAACATTTTTCAAGAAAATATGTTACTTGATGTCCAATATAGTTTGTTGAAATCAACACTTCAGTTCAAAGCTTGTCTAAGTTGTTGATTTGTAACAAAGTGGAAAAGTTACACACCTTTCATACTGGGTGGGGCTGGAGCAAACATTCAGTTCTCTTCCCTGCCATGAGTGTGGATCTTAGCTGGTGATTATTACATGCAGGAGCATCTGTCAGTAGGAGAAGGTGGCTTTCAAACTGGAACATACCTCAGAGTCACCTGGAGGATTTAGTAAACAGGATTGCTAGGCTCCATCCCAGAATTTCTGCCTCAGTAGCGTTGGGTTGAGGTCTGATAATTTGCGTTTCTAACAAGTTCTCAGATGATCCTGAGGCTCCTGGTCTAGGGAACTCAGTTTGAGAATGACTGTTCTAAAAATGATACTTTGTTGGCACATCTCCTCTAATAAAGTCAGGCTGATAGTTTACACCAACCTTGTTTGCTTCATTTGTAATTCTAGGCACTGAACTACTTTTACAAATGAGTCTGTCATTAAATCTATACTATGTCTCATCCGTGTGGAGGGTAGACCGGGGAAAAAGCATAAACTGTAGAATCACATAGATGTTGGGTCCAATATTGGATCCTTCCTTGTGTTCTTTAAAACTTTACTTCTGAGTCTTCTAATCTTGTAATTCAAGTGAAAAATGAAAATTATAGGGTCCTTATTTTGTGGGGTTATAGTAAAGATTCAGTGAAAGAATATGAGTCCAAATCTAGTAAGCATGGAGTCCTTGTAAGCACCCGGCTCTGGGATAGACCAAGAAGGGGGAATGGGTGCTCTTAAGTTGCCTACATTTAGGGACATGGTGGGAGGACATAGTGAAATAGGCATATGGTGGGGTACCTATTTCAGACTGGAGATGCCAGGAAGTGCTTGCTGGAAAAAGTGAGATATTGGAGGAAAAGAAGAAAGGAAGACAGAAGGAGAAGTATCAGGAGAGTTAGCAGAGTCTACATAAATGCAATGCGTGGCACACACCTGAGACAAGAGAGACCATGAACTATGTTAAGACAGGGCCCATGCAGAGTTAACAAAAGCAATAGCTAACTCTAATGGACCCTTCCTGGGCTCTTCAGGATTATGAATTCATTTATTAATAATGCACTCAGCACCCTATGGCACAGCTTGTGCATGGCAGAAGTGGGATCTGAGATAAGCAGGCTGGCTCTGAGCCTGTGCTTTTATCCATTGTGTTGTTCTGTCTTTATATAGTATACTCTCAGGATGTTGATTCTTTGGCTCCTTCTCTCTTTCAAAGCATATGGTATGCTGAAGTATATTGATACTATTCGCTGAATTTCAAAACTCAACTAGTGTATCTGTAAGATCATTGGCAAGAGGGTTGAATTCTATTTTCTATACCTAAGACTGAGGCTCAGAAGGAATAAGAGCACCTGCCATGGTTCTATACTCAGAGATTCCCCCCAGATTTATAGGCCTGCCCAGCCTCATGAATCTTCTGTGCCTTCTGTTCAGTGGAATTTGAGTAGCGTGGGTAATATAAAGATTGACAGTTTACAAAATTGTCACCTATCCTGGCTCATTAGGGCCCCTGTAATTCCATCATAAGTCTTTTTGCTCTTGCTTTCCCCATTTCAATCTTACCTTGATAGTACAAACTTTTTGGGCAACTCAGTTTAACTTTTCTGTTTCTCCCCATTAGTACAATTAAGTCTACAGTGGAAACTTCATGGAAATTAATACTTTTATTTCTTTTTCCATATCATCTTTTATCTTCCTTCTGCTTAAACCTATTCCATTAGTCTTCCCTGAAGTAATTGACGGATGTATGAGTGACTCTTCTGAAATTATATTTAGCCAGGGTGACCTTTTATGTACATTTAAGCCGCTAAATTATGAAGATGAATAAGGTATTCCTGGGATTAGACATTTTCATACAATTTTTACAAAATAAAGGTCTTTAAAAACAAGGTATGTGCATACATATTTTATAAATAAATGTATATCTTTTATGCCTCTTTTATAAATGAGCTTCTGTTTCTATTTCTACAGGAAGACACACACATCCCTGTATAGTATACCCTACTGTCTGCATTGCATATAAGTTTGGGAGGTATTGTATAACTTTTTCTTGGGTTTTTAATGCTGAGGCTTCAAGTAGGAGTGACTTGAAGACCATTCATTCCTTAAGGAAGCCAGTTGTCCTTGGAGTTAGGGGGTTGGGAAGGAGTGGTGCACATTTCTAACCTCAAGGATTCTGTTAAGAGGCTGGTCTTCTCTAGAAAATGGGAACTAAGAAGTTAGTCCTTAGATATCCTAGAAATATAAATGCAGGAAAAAATCTTCTTGCCCTCTTCTCTTGGAATAGACAGACTGATGTATAGGTGCCTCTTTGGAGGAGTGGATACTAAGATTCCTTCCTGGCAACCACAACTAAGTGAAAATATATCAGGAATTGGGGTGAAAAGGGTCAAAAGGCCTGGTGGGAAAGGCATATCTTATTAGCCATATCATTTAATTTACTGTCTTTCATTTTCGTTTATTAATCTTACAGGGCAATTCCACTCACAGCCTTGAGGGTTCTGATGCTATTTCTCATGAAGTGAGGAGATAGTGTCTCATACTACTTTTTGCAAAAGGACAAGCATAAACTCATGCTGAGATGATACTCGTTTCTTATTCATTGACCAATTCCATACATGAATATTAGTCTCAGAATTCCTTAGGTTAATTTATCTCTATTGTGATTATTGTCATATGTGCAAGGTGATGTGACTTGTATTTGCAAAGATTCCCCTGTCCGTATATACTTACACAGCTGAATTCCTTAGCTGTTGAAATTCTCACCATAAATTATCATTTTGGAAAACAAAATTAAAGGTACATGCCGGATGCACTGGTTCATGCCGATAATCCCAGCACTTTGGGAGGCCAAGGCAAGAAGACTGGTTGAGTCTAGAAGTTTGAGGTTACAATGGGCTATGATCACAGCAGTGTTCTCCAGCCTGTATGACAGAATGAGATGCTGTCCAGAAAAAAAGAAAAAAAAAAAATACTTGCCTTACAGCAAATATTAGAATCTGAATAACTGGATGCAATATATATTTGTTGAATAAATAAAGGAAATTCCTAAGTATTTACTAATTTCTATAGGATACTGGAGTTTTGTTCCTCATATTACTTTAAGTTGTTAATCTAACACTATCTATAAATCATGTTTTTATGCCCTAATTCATGCAAACATTTTCAAACAACTACCTTTCAAGCCTTTCTCATTTTACCTAACCAGAGCAACCTGATCATCCTCTGGGTCAGGGAAAAAAATTGTAGCTTTATTACAGTACAATCATATTTCTATTTTTCTCTGTTATGCATTGACAGGAATTAAAAGACTGTGGAAAAAACTTCAGTATCTGTACACGTACTAAGCAACAACAGCTGTCAATGACTAATTTTTATGATTTCATCAGTTGCTTATTAACGAGGGAATGAAAAAAGATTTGATTAGAAAATAAGAGGGAAAGTCTAGAACATGCAAGTTGCCTACGTTAGCATGTTATCTCTTTTAGTGGTGGTCTCTGGAAAACTGGGGAATAGACAGAAAAGATTTAGTAACACAAAAGTGCTTAAGGTACCCTAAAACAGGGGTGGCGAACAAGTTTGACTACGCGCTCGGAGATCGCTCCTCAGAGGTCCCTCCTCAGAAGCAGCATAACAAAATCCAAAATTGGCAAAGAGCCACAGTATACAAAATAATGATAAGAGTCAAAGAGCCGAAATTCATTTTGGCCGGGAGCCGCATGCGGCTCTAGCCGCGTGTTCGCCACCCCTGCCCTAAAAGAAGGAAAAGATTTAGGAAGGCGGCTTAGAAAGTTACCAAAATGACAATAACAATGACACAGTTTTATTTCCCAGTGCTTTACATTTGTAAATTATTTTCTATTTAGGCTGGAAGGGATTTACACACAGACCTTAGGGCATTTGATTTTCTCTTTCTCCACTGAATCGTGAACACCTCACAATGTAATACTGGCTCCTCAACCTGGTATTGATGGGGTTATAATTTTGTATCATAGCATCGCAATTTATTTTCATTATCCAATTGAGTAAGCAAAGGAAAGCTATAATCCAGAATCATAGAATTCCTGATTTTAGACTTAAAATAAAAGTGGTTGAAAATTGCCTTGTTTCACATTTATATTCATCCCTAACTGCATCTTTCTTTTTCTTTTTTTCTTTCTTTCTTTCTTTCTTTCTTTCTTTCTTTCTTTCTTTCTTTCTTTCTTTCTTTCTTTCTTTCTTTCTTTCTTTCTTTCTTTTTTCTTTTTTTTTTTGAGACAGGGTCTTGCTCTGTCACCTAGGCTAGAGTGTAGTGGCATTATCTTAACTCGCTGGAGTCTTAAATTCCTGAGTTCAAGTAATCCTCCCACTTCACCCCCCTGAGAAGATGGAGCTATAGGTGTGTGTCTTGACACCCAGCTAATTAAAGTTTTTTTTGTAGAGACACAGTCTTGCTACATTGCCTAGACTGGTCTTAACCCTCCTTCCTCGGCCTCCTAAAGTGCTGGGATTACAAGTATAAGCCACTTTGCCCACCTTTTAACTGGCTTTCTAGGTTAATTCATGGTACATCATTTTGCTAGTTATAAATCTGTTAGTTGAACTCAAAGGAAGAAGTCTTCCCTGGCTGTATATTTTCTGAAATCTTTAACTGTACATGAAGTCAGTTTCAGACATCTTGAAGTAATAAATTATCACAGAGCAAGCTGACCTTGAGTTAGGCTGTGCGCCCACTATTTCTGTCTTGACTTGCATGGAGGCAGGTAATTTCTCAAGGAATGATTTTTTCCTTTTCTTGGTTTTGTTTTTGGTGTGTCAGATCCAGAGGTTCAGTTATTGCTCAGCAACCTCAGCAATGGTCAGGGAACGGATCTGTGAAACAGTGTCTAGAAGCGGCCCTCTACTTAGCTTAGCTTGAGGTCCTGAGACTGAGCAAAGGGATGTTGCTTATTGCCTTCCACTTCCCTTTCTTAGTGCCACTGGCAGTATATTCAGTTCATGTTCATCTCATTGCTATCTTTTTGACTAGACCAGTACAGATCACAATAAAACAGTTCCTCTAAACACCATGAAGATGTATGCTTTTACCCAGCAGCTTCTGGCTATCTCTGAGGCGAAGCAGGGAGGACCTTCACAGCTCTGTACTGCTGGTACCAGCCCCTTGGGATGCTGTGTGTCTGAGTGAGCCCTGGGAATTGGTGTGCCCATGAAGATTCAAGTGGGCCCTAAGCGCACCTTTCACATTAAGTTTCTGTCTCAGTCTCCTGATGATAATCAATAACAGATTCATCTACTACTTCAGTGGACATGCTATCTAGACCCTTTCCCTTCAGGACTTTTTCTTGGCTCTAGCTGCTAAGAATGTGGATGGAGGATAGCTGCCTTCCTCTCTGGGAATTTTCACCAAGCAAAGAAAGAATCTTGCCAGAGTTTATGTCTCTCCTAAGTCAGCCTACATACTCAACCAGGCTAATTCATGAGGAGTCTAAAGGCCTAATCGCATTTTCCCAACAGAGGATAATTCTGCAAAGCTATTTTGTGCAATCCTGCTGTTGATCTTAACTGTACCATCCCAGTAGATTTTCTGTGTGTTGATCTATCTCAGAGTCTGTTTGCTAAGCAAGCAGCCTATAACAGCTCCTCAAAGAACAAAAACCAAAATGATGTCCGGTAATGCAGCCTGACAGCTCAGGCTCTTGCAATCTACCTAGCCCTGGTCACGCTCTCCTTTGGATGAATCCTGTCCCTAAACTCCCAGCTGCTGGGAGACAGACATTTAAATTGTACGAGTAGTTCACCTCCCACTTGACTTTGAGTATCCCCCTCCAGCATACTGCATTCTTTCAGACATCAGCCTCTCCTGGAACCAGGCCAGAGTTGCCGGCCACACCGTATATTGTGCTTTTGGCTTCCCCTGCAAAAACCTAAATCAGTGATGTCCATTACTAGTTTTATGTGGTCCCGGATTCCTTTTGCCCTTTTTTGACTTTAGTTGCCTATTTTCTTGAAGGGCAGATAAGACATGGCATTTTTTGTTTTTAAACAGAGTAAATTTCAATAGTATTAGAATATCTTAGTTGGAAAATCTTGTAGGCTGTTGAAAATACAGGACTAGAGCTTATGCGAGAGATCAGACAATCCCAGAATAACATTTATAACAAAATGACGATGGCGCACTCTGAAAACTCTACTGCACGGTACCTACGAAAATGGTGCTCAGCTTCCTCTTTTCTGTTTAAATTTGTGTCATCTGCTTCCTTGAGGTTTTGAAATCTTTGAATGGTATAACGATGAACTCCAAAGCGGTTTAAACGGAAAATGTGATATTGCTGTACGTAAATTAAGATAATCTCTGGAAAAACTTTAGAGCCACTAGAATACTCTAAGGAGAGGTCTTTTATGATAGAGATTGGCTCTGAGATATATTTTTTGAAACAGGGTCTCATCGTGTCCCCCAGGCTAGCGTGCAGTGATTCTGGGTTCAAATAATCCTTCTGACTCAACCTCCTGATTAGCTGGGACTTCAGGCACATACCACCATGCCTGACTAACTTTTCTTATTTTTTGTAGAGATGGGATCCTATTGTGTACTGAGGCTGGTCTCAAACTCCTGGCCTCAAGTGGATCCTCCTGCCTTGACCTCCCTAAGTGTTGGGATTATAGGAATGAGCTACTACACCCAGCCTAGCTTTAACTTTAATATTTCCTTTTTCTTCTCCAATCCTTCCTACTTCTATTCAACCATATGCTTTTTTTTTTTTTTTTTTTTTCCAGTCTGGCTGTTCTAATAGTGAACTACTCATTCTGAGACCACAATAAATAAAAAAACAGATTTTGCATGTGAGGGGCTAGACAATTCCTTCTAATTGCATGGGAAATAAGTTTTCATTATTGACATAATGGAGCATAGTACTCAGCATTCCATGTTTGTGATTTTTTTTTTTTTTAATCAATGAGTATTTGTATTTGTGATAGGGGAAGAACAGAAGAGAAGGAGAAAGAAGGTATGTAGGCATAGAAGAAGGTATGAATGACTTGGAAACAAATGTGTTTTCTCTACTTTGGTGGATCTCTTTAATGAGTTGCACTGGAAAAACTAACTTATAATTCTGGTTCATCTAGAGAATTTATGATGTATTTGAATTTAATTGTAGAACTGTAAGAAACATTTAAAGGGCAAAAAAGGAGACAGGTTTTTGGATGATAAGAAAGATAAGCAATTATTGAAAACAAAGAGAAAGGTGATGACGAAGCTGGTTGAATTGTGTGTTCTTCTCACATGAATCATAATTTTAAAATAGCTTCTACAGTTTGGTAATTAAGCCTTTAATTTATCTTTCACCATATTGATGTACTGAAGCTCCAGATTTCTCTTGTTTTATTCCTACTAAATTTTCTAGCCATCAATTATGCTCCCTTCAGTTCTAATTATCTTAATGAGGCATATGAGGAAAATATATACAAGAGCGTGTATACACAAGTCTACATGTGCACTCTAACAAATACATATATACACCGTTTCCTTAACTTTGCCTTTGAACATTTGACATTAATGGTGACTACAACTAGTGTTCACATTAAGATGAATGGAAAAGGAATCAAACTATCATATCTATATGGAATGTATATTACTTCAGATTAAACAGTGCTCCTCAGGTCATACGTTATTTTACATTGTCATTAGAGTACAAGTAAAGTACCAAACAAGACTCTGCTACAACTCTGGGAAGGCTCATCTTTTAGTGAGCTGAGGTCATGGGCACTTAGTGTACTCAGACAGGGTCCTGTTGCCACCAGAAGTCTTCCAACCATACCATCCTCCTTTTGCATTTGGTTAACTAACTTATAAAAGAGAACAATTTTTATTAAAGAAGAAAAATACAGAGATGGTCCTTTTGCACCTGTTTTTACCATTTAAGCTTAAAAAAGTTTTTTTGAGCTTTCCATTTTTAGAACCGTAATTGTTAGCTTTTTTCCTTCCATCACCTAAGTATTTCTTATCCAAATAGCTATTAGAAGTATGGCTATTAGATTGTAGATCTGTGAGATATTTCCTTTTTGCTTATTCAGGTGATAGAGAATATTCTTGTAAGAACTTTTAGGCAGTCAACATTTTAAACAAGAGCCTGAGGCTAAATGACTCGGTTCATGGTTCTGATCATTTTTATCTTGGTTGGTGCTGCTCAGAGAAAGTATTCCTTTTAAAGCTTGGAACACTGATTTTAGCCAGATGCTAAGGAGGCTATTTATGCTGGTATATTCTCAGATATATCCTCAGATGGACTAGTCTATTTACTTTAATAAACTTTTAAGTTCTAGTAGAATTTGAAATTAAAAAACAAATTATGTGGATGTAGTTACTAAGGGACTAGGCTCAGAGAGACAGATTAGAAGGCAAACTGTCATTTATAAACACTGTAGTGCTTGGATTGGAAACACAGTCACTGGCTTTTTTCTGCTAGCATCTAAGTATTCCTTATGCCAAGCATACCCCCAACCAGAGCAGCAATGGACAGTAACATTTATTTTTATGTGAGCAGTAATTTAAAAGTTCCTTATTTACCAGGCTCTCTTAGGCTTTTTACAACATTTGTAATGATTTCATGAGTTTATCTTTTCTTTGAAGTGGTTTTGCTGCCATAAAAGAAAAAACTCTTTAGCAGTTTTTCTTAATCTGTTTTTTTCAGTTGTATAATTGTGTGGAAGTGGCATTATGTGCTTAGAGGCAAACTTGGTTTTCAGTTCAGCATTCTTTCTGGCACATATGTGATTTTTGTATTGTTAGAATACCCTTTTAGGAAGATTTCTTCTCATAGCAAACAGTAATGAAACAAAACACTGCACTTAAAATATCAATGTACTTAAGGCTCCAGCTTCCAGTGGTAATCACTGTTGTTTGGGGTGGGCGGAGGAGGGGGGTATGCTTTGGATTCCAACTTGATAAAGCATTGCAAATGAATTTACCTCCAGTTTCGTTTCCCTGATGATGCTTTATTTATAGCTTTATAGCTAGTGATGAAAGCCTAAGTAAGACAAAAACTGGGGGGGGGGAGGGATTTATTGGTATCAGAATCCTCTCTTTTCCCTCAGCTTCTCTGAGAGGAGGGAGGTCAAATAGGCATCTTGACCAGTGAGTCTCTGAGACGTCGTCTGATTTCTGTGGTACCTGCTGCCTAGAAAGGAAGATTTCATGGTTTGCAGCACCACGGACAGTTCCTGAAGTAGCAAGAAGCTGGCCGGGCGTGTCTAGCTCCTATGTCTTTAGTTTGTAGGATGGCAGATCTTCCTCATTCTCTACTGTCAGGAGTTTCCCTCCCAGAATATATTAAGCTAAATACCTTAAGGTTTTCTACTTCCAAACAAATTGAAATGTATCTTGGGCAGGAGAGTCAAAAGTTGGTAGTCACTCAACTTTGCCCAGGTGATCTTTGATGTGAAAAGAGCAGTGACTTGAAAGGAAGTTAAGCTGCTGAGGCCTTCCTGGGTTTAGGGGCAAATGTGAATTAAAGTGCTGCAAAAAGCCTACAGATTATGGTTGTGCATTTTAGAACAAAGAGGCCAGCAAGGGAAGGGAGAGAAAAAAAATCATGATGGGCTTTTCTTCGTGCTAGTCACAGATCTCCTGAGCTTTTCATCACATAAAAGCTTTAGAGGAAGCTCATATTCAGTTATCAGAAATTGCTTCCCCTTGATTTATGATCTGGTCAGGCCCCCCTTGGTAAGCCGTGTGAACTTCCTACCAGAAGAAGAGAAACTGCAGACAGATCTGGCATGCATAAATGCGTGCTGGTGGCTTGTGTATAACTTCACACAGCTCAGAGATAATAAATTGAGTTCCCTGTCAATGGCAGCTGAATAAACACATTTATTTTAAATGATCTGACAATAGAATTATTGATTATAAATCCAAAGTTTGACGTTTGGAATTGCGTCTCCGTTTCGCTCCTAAGGCAAGGAGTGACTCTCTTTCCATTCTGTAGGGGCAATCTAGCAGCATCTCTGGCAACTCAGCTTTCTCTTGCTGTGATTAATTAATCTGGGGTCACTCAGGTATCTCTCTTGTGTGGATTGCATTAACCTTCTCAGAAATCGTATGTGCAGCTAGTTATTTGCACAGGAGCGAGGTTTTGCCTGCCTCTTCTTTTGCTTCCTACTTTGAAGTCAGAAGAGCAGAGCAGCCAGGAGAGATTGGGCCAATTACACTGTGTCTGATACTTCAGATCTTTACTCTGTTATTGAGACATAAATACACTGATAATATAGTTTTGTTATTTTTTCCCCCATGTGAGTCAATTTATGGGTGTGTTTTTACTGAATCTTCTTTGGTTTTGTAAAGATTTCTATGTAAACTTTGTAAGTAAATGAACCATAAAGATTGATTCACCAAGAAAATTATTTCTCAGAGCATTTTACTTAATCCAACTTTGTATCATATTAATCTTCCCAGAAATAAAAGTAAATGTGAACTATCTTTTAAATATATTTTCAGATCTATAGTCCTGCTATTAAAGTTACAGCAAGCCATCCACCAGATCACACACCTAAAGACTAGAGGACCACAGTGATTTCGTGAATTTTTACCTGCAGGATTTGCTCAGTTGTTTCCATGATTTTTGAATAGCTCTGTTGAAGGACATAGAAATGTTTATTTCTTTAAGACGATTCTGAGTCTTTGTATTTCAAGTTGTGCTTTTGTATTTTTCTCCGTGATACTTCAGCTATAGTCCTTGTTCTGTTCTTCTGAACATGTTCAATATCTTTATGGCAAATCTACATAGTACACTGAAATGACTCACCGTATGTTGCCGTTGCATCATCACTTATCTAACAAAAGATACACGGGCACGCCTCATATAGTGACACATCAACTTTTGAGTGGTGTAATAAGTTCTGTATTTCCTTTTTAATCAGTGTTCAAAATAACACCAAATGTAAATAATTGGCCTTTTTGTCTTTACCACAGAGGTTGGAGTTCGACCATATAATTTATTTTAAAGGTTTTTCCCTAGCCATTATAGTTCCCCACAGGACCATGGCACCTAGGGATCATTGAAACATTGGGCTTGTTCCATCTCTACGATTATTGACATTTTATCTTTAATACTCATCAGAGAAAGTTTGGTAATCAGAATCATAGCATTCAAGATTTGAATGATACGTTACAGAGCAAGCATAATTAAGGTAAATTTTTCATTTGAACTTACTAAAGAATCAGTAGGCATGTTTCACTGTCAGTTTTAAATGAAACCTATTGTTTGGGGAAAAGAAAAAGGTGTTTAGGTGATGAGGGGCTCAGTTACATTTGATATAAGATGGGACAGGCAGCCACAGGGCCCAGAAGCCACCAGCTACTAACGGTAAAGGCTCAGTTCTGCAAGAAAACTTTTGATCAATTATGAATTTTTTTCTCTCTCTTCCTCTGAGAATGTATCATTTTTCCCTTTCTTCATTTTAATTTTCTCCAGCACATTCAAAGAAGAGGTCTGATAGTTCCAGCAGAAGATGTGCTCATATACTTCCGTCCACTCATGCTATTTAAAGCCCAAGTTCAGTTCCTAGCTCTGCTTTTCATCTGGTTTTATGTATTGGTGCAGGATGATTCACTTGTCTGTGTGTCTCAGTTATCTTAAAGGTGAAATGGAGAAAAAAAAATTTTTTTGCTTAAGAAGGTTTTGAAGACTAAATGAGATATGTATGGAAGCCTGAAGGAGAGTGTTTGGCATGGGGCCCAAATACTTCGGTTGAATTTGAATCTAATGCAATGGAAAATCCAATTTATCTATAAAACTGCAGAAGCAAAAATTTTTTAAAAATAAACAATTTTCTTGAGTATTTTGGCATTCATAGATGTGGGAACTGGTTTTGCCTTTTGCCTTTTTAATGCTTGTTAAAGATACAATTCCTCTATTTTGTGCAAATTCATAGGCAAGAATGTAGCCCATCCTTGCCCTTTGCTGAGGATGGATTAATCAGAAGGCTGTGGGCACTCTGTGAATCCAGGGAGGAGAGGAGAGAAGCCTAGATGAGGAAGCCCACTAAAGGAAGAGCATGTCACAAAAAATGATGAGATATTCAGAAAGCTGCCCAATGTGTTGCCTCCTCATAAATCTTAACTCCCCTCCTAAGAGAAGAGAGATGTCTCTTTATTCTAGTGCACATCATGGGCAGTGCTTATATTCTTTCCCCTGTGTGTACATTTATCTTCATTGCTCATAAGAAAGGAAAATTGGTCCACATTTGAAATCTTCATTCAATTTTACTACTTTAGATTCTTGATGGCTTTTAAATAAAAAGGGGGCAAGGATTAGAGTTGGCAGTGAAGTGGATTTCAGGGACAGCTAGAAAATGAGAGGGAAGACAGCCTCTTATATTTTGATCAGTCTAGTGCATGAAAATGTATACATGAACATGCAGCTGTAAAATATATTGACACTGAACACTTCTTGGGTGAAATTTAAACTTGGTGACATCTGGAGTTTTGTATAAGCAATTTTTTAGCTTTACAGTAACCTGTCATGATAGGTATAGTCTTTAGGACTCTTTTTAGTCTGGTATTTTCCCAAAGGGCCCTTAATAACAATTTGATATTTGTCTTTTCCAGAACACACCTACTACCTGCTACTTCTGCATGTGATATTTAGAGTTACAAAAAAAGACTTGTCATTATATATGTGAGATATCCTATCACTATTTTGAGTTTTTAAATTTATGCTCTTAAATGTAAGTCCATGTTATAAGTGACTATGAAATTCAGCTAGGATGATTTTTCTGGTCCCACTGAAATCTCAGGAAGAATGAATGTAAATTTGTTATGCATTTGTTTGAAGTTAACTTAATCTTGACATCCTATTGTGTGTCTTGGGAAGTTAGGATTCTCTGGCTCCAATATCTATCAAGTTAGTCACCAGATTAATTCAGCTTATTTTGTTGGTGAGAGAACTTTCTTCCTTGCCTCATTTTTTTATTCTCAAGAAGCTACACATTTGATCAAATTAGAATAGCCATTCCTGAGGATACAGGCATATCTTGGAGATACTGTGGGTTTGGTCTTAGACCACAGCAATAAAGTGAATATAGCATTAAAACAAGTCATATTAATTTTTAGGTTTCCCAATGTACATAAAAGTTATGTTTACATGATGGTATAGTCTAGTGTTTTTCAGCAGTTTTTTAATCCCACAGAACACTTGAACCTATAGCTAGCCTTCTACAGCACACTTAAATTGTGTTGATCAAAAAATAAGTGGAAAAAAATACACTTTGTTTTGAATTTCTTTTAAAAATAATTTTAATTAATGATCTCTAAAAATTTTCGTGACATACCTGAGATCATCTCATGGCACACTTGTGTGCCACACAGTACACACTGGTTGAAAATCCCTGCTATAGTCTATTAACTGTACAATAGGATTTTGTCCAAAAAAACAGTGTATGTACCTTAATTACAAATAGTTTATTGCTAAAAATGCTAATAATCATCTAAGCCTTCGGCAAGTCATAATGTTTTTGCTGGTGGAGGGTCTTGCCTCCATGTTGATGGCAGCTGACTGATTAGGATTGTGGTTGCTGAAGGTTGGGGTGACATGGCTGTGGCAGTTTCTTAAAATAAGACACCAGTGAAGTTTGCTGCATTAATTGACTCTTCTGAAAGATTCCTTGGAAGCATACAGTGCTGTTTGATAAAATTTTATGCACAATAGAATTTCTTAAATTGAAGCCAGTCCGCTCAGGCCCTGCTGCTGCTTTATCAACTACATTCGTAGAATATACTGAATCCCTTATTATCATTTCACCAATATTCACAGTTTATTCACCCGGAGTAGATTCACCACTATTCACAGTTTATTCACCAGACATAGATTCCATCTTAAGAAACCACTTTCTTTGCTCATCCATAAGAAGAAACGTCTCATGGGTTCAAGTTTCATTGTGAAATTATAGCAGTTCAGTCACATCTTCAGGTTCTACTTTTTCTGTTGCTGTTTCCACCAAATCTGTGGTTACTTCATCCATCGAAGTCTTAACATTATTAAACCCCTCAAAATCATCCATGAAGATGAGAATCAGCCTCTTCCAAACTCCTGTTGATGTTGATATTTTTACATTGTCTCATGAATCCCAATTGTTCTTAATGGCATCTGGAATGGTGAATGGTTTCCAGAAGGTTTTCAGTATACATTACCCAGATCCACGAGAAAAATGACTTTCTATGACAGCTACAGCCTTACTAAATCCATTTCTTAAACAATAAGACTTGAACATCAAAAATATTCCTTGCTCCATGGGCTGCAAAATGAATATTGTGTTAGCAAGCATGAAAAAAAATTAATCTCTTTCTGCTTCTCCATCAGAGCTTTTAAGTGACACCATGTAGGTGTCTTATCAATAAACAGTAATATTTAGGAATGTATATATTTTTTGCCCTGAGCAGTAAATCTCAACAGTGGGCTTAGAATATTTAGTAAACTAAGTGATAAACAGATGTGCTGTCATTAGGCTTTGTTGTTGTACTTGTAAAGCCAGAGGCAGAGTAGTCTTAGTCTAATTCTTAAACGCCTTAGAATTTTCAGATTGGTAAATGAGCATTACTTCAACTTAAAGTCACTAGCTGCATTAACCCCCAACAAGAGAGTCAGCCTGTTCTTTAAAGCTTTGAAGCCAGGCATTGAAAGTCTGGCTTAGTTATGAAAGTCCTAGATGGCATCTTCTTCCAAAGTAAGACTCTTTCCTCTACATTAAAAATCTGTTTTTTGGTGTAGCCCCTTCATTCATTATCTTAGCTGCTAAGTCTTCTTGCCAGCATACTGTAGCTTTTATATCGTCACTTAACTGCTTCATCTTGTACTTTTATATTATGGAGATGGCTTCTGTCCTTAAACCTCATGAACTAACCTCTACTAGCTTCAAACTTTTCTTCTTCGGCTTTCTCACCCCCATGCAGCCTTCATAGAACAGAAGAGAGTTAGGACCTGACTCTGGATTAGACTTTGGCCTGAGGGAATGTTGTGGCTTGTTTGATCTTCTATCCAGACCATTAAAACTTTCTCCACCAGCAAGAAGACTGTTTCACTTTCGTATTATTCGTGTGCTCAAAGAGTAGCACTCTTAACTACCTTTAGGAACTCTTCCTTTGCATTCATAGCTTGGCTGCCTGTTTGGCATGAGAGGCCCTGAAGCTTTTGTAAGACCTTCCTCATTAAGCTTAGTCATGTCTAGTGTTTGTTTTAAAGCAAAAGGCATACGACACTTCCTTTCACATTTAGAGACCATCATAAGGTTTTAAATTGGCCTAATTAAATATTATTGTGTCTCAGGGAACAGAGAGGCCTCGGAAGAAAGAGACAGATGGAGAACAGCCAGTTGATGGAGCAGTCACACCACACACATTTATCAGTTCACTGTCGTACCTGGGCATGGTTTATGGTAGCCCAAACCAATCACAGTAGTAACATCAAAGAGCTATATCTATTATAGTGATCACTGTAATAGATATAATAATAATAATGGAAAATTTTAAAATATTGCAAAAATTACCAAAATATGACATGAAGAGACCAAGTGAGTAAGCACGTACTGCTGGGAGACTGGCACCCACAGACCCGCCTTGTTGCAGGCTTGCCACAAACCTCTGATTTGTGAAAAACGTAATGCCTGTGAAGTACGATAAAGTAAAGCACAGTAGAACAAGGCACGCCTGCATTCTTCAATGCTGGAGCTACAGATCTAAATGCAATTTTTAAAAAATTTCAAACAAAATTGCCTGAAAGAGATTTTTCTTTTAAAACGTTATACTACGGATTGTGTAATGCTGTATCATCTGTAATACAATCCAAGGGAATGATTTTCTGCTTGTCATCAATAATATGAATTTAATAAATGCTTGATAACTTAAAGAGTAAAAGAGGTCTACATATTCTTTAACTATCCTGACCATATTTAGCACAGTTTCTGTACCTGGACTTATTTAGCATTTCATATGAAATTGATACAAGCCTTCACTGGATACAGAAATCAATGAAAAGAGACACTTGAAGGTTTATCATTTATGAGAACTAAATCAGATTTTTTAACTCAATGTTTCATTTTAAGAAAAGGTAAATTTTAGAATTTATCAGTGAATATTTTTTAACAATGTTTGTGTTCCATTCTGGGTGCAATGGAGAGTCATAGCAATATATAGAATTATGGAATGAGATAATTTAAAACTAATATATGATGGATTATAAGGAAGGACTAAATTATTACAGTATGGATGACGAATGTGGAATTCAGGGAGATAATAGTGCTTTGGGGAAAGTTTTTATGAGGAAACCAGAATTGAGCTGACCGCTGAGATATAGAAAGGTTCTAGATAGGCGTAAAGCATACATATTCTGAATGAGGAGATCATGGAGACAGTGGTACAGATAAGAGAATCCACATCAGATAGAAGATTTCATGATTCCATCATCTGATTCTCCTGTACAGAGAGAGATCTAATATTAGAGTAGATAAAACAGGAGACTCAGAAAGAAGGGACAGATGGAAGGATGGGCACCTCCCTCTCTCATAATATTCTTTTAATAACAGTTACAAGTAATTTTAAGAAGAGAGCATTTATTTTTTTTTCCATGACTAAAGCTCATGGTGAAATAAACACCCTTTCTGGGAGATAAGCAAACCTTAAGAACAGCTTGGACAGATGGAAAATTCAAATATCTTTCCAAAAAGTCCAGCTGCACTTTCAGATTTCTTACCAAAAGGACAGGTGCCATTGCTGGGAGTTATGTTTTCCTGCATCTGGCTGTTATAATGAGACAAAAGAGAGAATAACTGGTTGAGAGACTAAATAAGGTAACCACTGTTGCCCAACATCCTCACTTCATCATTTGTGTGTACATTTCAGAGCCTAAAGTGACTATGTCCATTACGTGTGTTTGATTTTATTTTGGCATTAATACTTTTTGTTTGAATCTATATAAAACAACATCTTTATTCTTTAAATAAATGGGTCTGTTACAGGGTATATCCCCTGTCCTTTTCAGGGGACTGACCTATTCCATTTCATGATTTGAGATAGAAATGAACTGCCCCAGGTTGTTCTTTAAAACTAGACTCAACTCTCTGTTCTTAGCTCCTTCCTATTCCTCTTCTGGGCTCCCTCATCCCAGGTTCCTTGTGCCACCTTTAATGTGTTTTCTACTCTTTTTGTGCTATGACCCCCTAACATTCCCTTTCTGGCTAATTAGACTGCAATTCCTCCCTGACCCTTAGACTTTATACCAGTGTGTGTACTCCTTGATTTTAGTATCAATTCTGGAGTCTTACGGGAGCGAGCCCTGCCTCTAAATTGGTCCTTTATGATAAGACCACTCCTCACTTCTTTCTCTCCATTTAATTTTCCCAGTTATAATAGTTGACTAAGTAAAAGCAGGGTGTTCCAAATAGACTTTCAGGAGATAGTTCAGTAAAGACAACTGGAAGGCCTTACAGAGAAACATACAAATTTGAAATTTCAATTTAAATGTTTAGTAGCCACTTTAGATCAGAATTTTCATTGTGGGTGACGGAATAGTAGATAATGCCTGCCTGCATATAGGCCAAACCTCTAATAAACATGAGTGCATGACTCACGGTTTGCTGAATGATGAATCATGGTGGCCTCTCGGATATCTGATTGGTGAGGAAATCCTAAATTGAATTTGAAATGAGTAGGACTATGTCTTTCTACCTCGTGAAGAATGCTTTACTTAAAGTCCTAGTTTTGAATTTCCTCTTTGGGAGGAAATTTAATGTTTTCCAACTCCACTGAAAGCTTCTTAAGTTCTTTTCATCATCACTGGATTAAGTTCAACAGTCAAATTCATTGTGTTGGCTGTGAATTCACTTTATCTACCACCCCCACCCCCACCTTTACATTCTGTGGATGTGACACTATTCCTTTTCAAAGGTGCCATCTTGGCATGGTCCAGAGCATACAGGGCCCAGCAGGAATGTCTGTCTTTACCTTAGAACTTGTCTAGTAACCCCAGCCAGCACTGAGCCCGTCTTGGAGGGTCTCTCACACGTTGCTGTGTCTTTCCTTAGTGCTCAGAGCGTCTTGCTTGGTTCTATGGTTATTTCAGCACATGTCCTCTCCCTTCTGGAGCAGGGGATGTAATGTATCACTGTATCCTTAACACTTTATCGAACAAGGTATGATCTCAGTCAGTGTGCATGGAAGGAGTAATTGCGTTTCCGAGTAAACATTGGGAACAAAGCATCTTAGAAGTAGTACAGAATTAAATGTTGCCTGCCTTTTCTGATATGCTTACATTGATTTGCTTTTGCCATCTTCCTTGATACTGATAAACAACCACAGGAGTATGATACATGTGCCAGCTTTATCTACACATATAATACCTTACGCTGCATCTATTCATCTGTTTACCCCACATGAGTACTTGAATTTGAATTTCTAATGGCAATTAATGAGACATTTTGAGGCTATATTATATACAGTATTTTATTTATTAGTTTTCATGCTACATGTTTTATGAAATGCTCTCATAGTATATTTGCTTTTTCAGTTTAAATGGATTACTTAAAAATTAGGAGAAGGGAGAAGAATTAAAGGATTTACAGTATAGCACAGCAAAGAAGTGTTTCCTTAGTAACGAAAAGCAAAGTTACACAGAGACACCAGGAGTTGAAGCTTGCTTTGAAATCTTCCCTGGTAAGCTAACTTAGACTTGAAAAAAATAAAATGGAAATTGGCCAAAGAATGTAGAAATAATAAGGGAAACAGATCAGACTAGTGCTGAATTTCATGGCCATGCGTGGCACAGTAGGATTCAGAGAAGAAAGAAAGTTAATCTTTGATTTTTTTTAAAGGTCAATTTGCAAAATCATATAATTAAAATTGTATTTCTGTAGCCAAGCTGTGTTTCAGGAGGAAACATTTAATTGTAAAATCAAGAGTCTGGAAGTATTAGGATGGTTAGCAAGTAGGTAGCAACCACCTTCCTAGAATACTAGTTGCTATTTGCCACTTGAGCAGAGTTGGATTTTCTTGAGAATCCTGGATGAAACAAGACCAGGGATGGCAGCCTTCCACCCACGAGTCACATCTCTTCTCAGGCAGATGATATCCATGTGTTCTGGACAGTAGTGTTCGACTGTCTGTAGTAGTAACCTACAGCTCTGGGAGGAAATGGGTTGTTAGACGTAGATATTCTGAAATAAAGCTTCTTCAAGGTTTGGAGCAAAGGGCTTGGAAGAATGGTTTGCCAAGTAGCCAAATGAAGGTAGTGTTTTTATCACTCTGAACATTATAGATCAGGTGAATAAGAACTACAGTTTACCTCCAGACTGGGCTTGCTTTCCTACCCACTTTTCTTTTTTCTCTCTCTCTTTTTTTTTTTCTGTTGTTTACTTTTCTTTTTCTCTTCCTTTCTTTTCTTTCTCTTCTCTTTTCTGTGTTTTCTTTTTTCTTTTCTTTTCTTTTCTTTTTTTTTTTTTAAGACAGGACCTCATTTTTTTTTTTTTTTTTTAAATAAAGGATCTCACTATGTTGCATGGACTAGAATGCAGTGGCATCCTCACACCTCACTGGAACCTCAAACTCCTGGGTACAAGCGATTCTCTTGCCTCAGCCTCTTAAGTAGCTGGGACAAGAGGCACATGCTACCACACCCAGTTAATGTTTTGGTTTTTGTAGAGGTGGGATCTCTCTATGCTGCACAGGTTCATCTCAAAGTCCTGGCCATGAGCAATTTCTTGTCTGACCCCCCAAAGTGCTAGGATTACAGACATGAGCCATTGTGCCTGGTCCTCTTCTGTTATTTTGGTCCCTTTATCTCACTTTGGTCCCTTTATCTCACTTCTCACTCCAGGTAGCATGCCAAAACATCAGGAGTATTTATTTTATTTTATTTTTTAATTTAACATGTACGTTATTAACTCTCCAGTTATTACCATCTTTTGTAGGACTACTACCAAGCCCACTGTAGTAGGAATAGTGCATTGAAATATACTATATTGACTTTATGTCAATAATTCATTTTATTTATTTATTTATTTATTTTATTTATTTTTTTAATTTTGGATTAATATGAAGGTGCATATGATTAGGTTTACATTGTTCGCATTTGTTAGGTAAAGTCTGAGTTGCAGTTGAGTCCTTTACCCAGGAGGTATACCACATAACCCAGCATTGTACCTGTTAGGAGGGGGCTTAACAAATCTCCTTCCCCCTTCCTCTGTCCCCTCTGCCTTCTTGAATTTAATTGTATTTTTCTCTCCTATGGGCCTGTAGTTATTGATGTACTAGTTTCAACATAGTATTGAGTACAAGGGATGCTTACTTTTCCATTGCTGACATACTTTACTTAGGAGGATGTTCTCCAAACCCATCCAGGTAAAGATAAAAGATGCAGAGTCTCCATGTTCTTTTCTTTGTCTTGGATTTGTGTTCCTGAAGTTCTGTTTAATCACTGCTTCTTTGCACTTTTCTTCTCTTTCACCTTTGGAAGAGGCCTTGCTTAACGTGATTGCTCCAGTTATTGAATGCTTTATATTAATTATTCATCACTTTAAGAAACAACATAGATTTTTTTAACTGAAGTGAAATGTAAATTTTTTTTCAGTGAACCCTTCAGTTTACAGCCCCTTGTAAATCCCCTGCCTCCATCTTAACATACTTCTCTGGAAGAGGTAAAACCAACCCTTTGTCCCTGTACCCGTTGCCACCCTCAGCCTTGGAATCAGAATGTTCAGGTAGTTGTGAACTAGCTCCAGTTCTGGTGTGTGATTAGTCTGTGGTTTCCTAATTTGTCATTTTTGTAGAAGGCTCAGAGAAAGACACAGACTCATTTGGTTTAATGATGTGTTTATTTTGTCATTGATGAAAAGTTAAAGTATTCTTTGAGGCTTTGACTTGTGAAACTAGAAATTTAATTTGCACTGCTGATGGCAAGTAATGACAAATACTTTGTTATAGACATTCTAGGGAAAGAAGTTGCAGTTTTGTTCATTGTGAATAACCCTCACTTTAGTATAAGTCTTAGTAATTTTGTAGGCTTTCAGTGAAGCCTTACTGAAAAAAATATGTGCATGAACTTGGCTATTTGACTTAAGTCAGCAAAGCTAGGGTATTAAATTAGGTCAATAAATGATCTTCTAGCCTTTTCATTTATGTTCTTCTATGCGGCATTCTTCATAGACATGTTAAAAGTTACCACTTTTTGGGACCCATTCTCATTTTTTTTCCTTCTCTTCTACAGTCCTAAACTAGATACAGAACAAAATCTTTCAATAGTAATTTAGGGCAGACACATTTGAATATTTTAAAACACAATTAAGTCACCTCAAGGTGTAGCAGATGATTTTATTCTTTTACATATTGACAGTGCATTATAAAATAACTGATCAGAAATTTTTCATGAGCTTTAATCCACACATCCTGTCTCTGTTAATGCTGTGAGGTACTCACAGCGAGGACTTGTTGCAGGCCTCAGTTTGGCATGCTGTGAGTCAGGGGTCCTCCAACTTTTTAAACAGGGCCAGTTCACTATCCCTCAGACCATTGGAGGGCCGGACTATAGTTTAAAAAAAAAATTATGAACAAATTACTATGCACACTGCACATATCTTATTTTGAAGTAAAAAAACAAAACGGAAACAAATACAATCACACCACTGCATGTGGTCTGCGGGCCGTAGTTTGAGGACCCCTGCGTGTGAGTGCTGGCAAACCAGATGGTCCGTGGTCCACCCTTGCAAAGCCCAGCACCTGTTTTAATTTTGACCAATTGAGTCTTGGGACTGCTCTAGTACACTTCCTTTTTATCTTCCTTACTAATAATGCTTTAACTAAATGTTTCATCTGGCAAAAGGAGATGAAAAGTTATTTCTGGTAAAAGTAATTTCTTAAGACCTTTTTGGTCATCACTCACCTACCCTGTGTTCAATATAAGAAAGTTACTCTGATTGTACTTAAGCCAGCTGTCTATAATGAAAGCTCGTTAGGGTTGTTTAATTAAAGAAGAAGTTTAATTAGTTAAAGAATAAGTTTAACCCCACATCAGCTGTAATCTCAGAGGGCCACGCAGAGAGAATAATTAGGAAGTTGTCTTTTATTTCTCTACTCAAATTCTCAAGTCAGTTTCTTTTTCAGTAGAGAAGTGGAAAATATCTGATCCTGAGCAACCCATACTCTTGACAAGATTAAGAAAAAAATCCATTAATCTGATTACTTTACCTTCAGAGTATTAAAGGATTCAAATTCCTAAGGTTCTCTAAATTTTAATGATTCCAATAGCACTTCCATCTGAGAATCTCAAAGCATTTCACAAATGCGTTCAGTCACACATATAGTTCAAAGCAAGCACTTTTATCCTTTTTTCTTTTTGGTGATAAAATCAAGACAAAGAAAGGTTAACAAATATTTTCAGCCATCAAAAGCTACTGGGTGATAAATGAAGAATATAGGTGACCTTTTGTTCAGTTCATCACTCAAATAGTTAGTCAACATTTTACAGAAGTGGTGCAGACCATATACAAAACCATTTAATAGTATAGTAACATTAAAAAGTTCCACTGAAATACATCGTTAACAAGAAATCTGATTTAGAAGTCATTTTAAATGCATTTTTTAGTGTAAAAGTAATATGTATTTATGGATGAGAACTCAAATATGACTATATTTTTGAAAGCTATCCATAATCCCACAATGCAGAAATGGCTTAATGTTGCCTTATATTGTCTTATAATATTATATCAAATTGAACATGTATTTGCTTCATGGGGTCAGGGATTTTGTATTAATTTCATTTATTGCTATACCTTCAATACCTAAATCATTGTCTACTTTATTGTAGGTAGTCAATAAACATTTGTTGAATTAATGAATATGTACATAATTACATTACTAAAATAAAAAGACATATAGTATATGTAATGTAACATTATATACAAATCACCTTGTATTTTCTTTTGTGTGTGTGTGTGTGTGTGTCTGAATCTTTTTTTTTTTCTTTTATTTTATTATTAAATCATAGCTGTGTACATTAGTGCAATCAAGGGGTACAATGTGCTGGTTTCATATATAATCTGAAATATTCTCATCAAACTGTTCAACGTAGCCTTTATCTTAAGGGATATATTTTGCTATAAAAATGTAGAAAAATGTGCACAGACTAATGCTTGTGAAAATGAATAGCAGCATAGATAATGTGCTCTGAATTACAATTTCATGTATTGTGTTCCAGGCTGAATTGACCGAATAGAGAAAATTTTGTTCCTTTTCCATACAAGTTTACTACAAAGTGTGTTATCTTTTGTGTGGTTTTCATTTTGCAGTTAAGAAAATTATTTTATATTAGCCAGTGGTATGCAGATTTCAAATCATGCGGAGGTTGACCATTTATCATTCAGCTACCTAAATAAACTCCCTCACGTAGCTCCAACCCCACCAGGATAACATACACCATTCTCCCTTCGCCTTTCCCCCTTCCCACCCACTGAATCTTCTACATGTGATTAATATGTCCCTACAGATCCCTGGTTATGTAAACAAGACTGTGCCAAGTGTTGTGGGGAGCCCTAGAGAGGAATGACACCCAGACCCTCCCTCCAAGGGGCTTTCTCACCCACTGGGGAGATATTAAGGTCATTGGAGAAGTTGTAGGACATGCAGCAGATGCTAAGCTGTGACTTAACCAGGGAGAGCAACGTGTGGTCAGAGGAGAGAAAGCCAGCACTGTAGGTGACAGCTCCTCCCTCAACTCAACAGGATGCATTAGCTGACTATTTATTGTGTATTAGCTCTTTGGACCAAATCGACAGGTATCTATTTATGAATATCTCCTTGGTCCCCATTCTGATGTAACTCCTAAGAGCCAGGCTGTGCATCTTCTGTCTTCATCATCAGCCCTGGCTGTTAGGCATGGTGGATGTTCATTGTTCATGGGGAGGTTTATTTGGGTCAAACTGTGAGAAGTGACTGGGGTTTAGATTGGCCAAGAGCGCTGGAGCTCCATGCCCAAGGTATGGTGACCAGAGTGGGTAGGATGGAAATCTCCAATGGGGAAGTGACCTTCCTGGCTGAGGTGTGCCTGTAAATTTGTTCCTGAGGGAAGAAAAATAAATGTCAGTCTTTTCTGCCCCTCCTACCCCATCACCACACACTGCGTAGGTGCTCTATGGAAACCTGCCTGGGCTCAAGTTCTTCAGAGCTCTCTTTGCTGGACTTGAAAACATGTAAACACCCTAGTGAAAACCTTGATCCAGTGTTTTTGTAGTGAATGCAGAAATTACAAGGTCTGACAATGAAGTTTGCAAACACATCCCAGAAAAAGTACTATATACCTCATTGCTGAATATCACGACCACCACCTTCAAGGTACTCCCCTTGGCAAGGGGTGCCCCAGCACCAGTGCCTCACCCACCCTGAGAGCAATTTTGGAAGTGTTTTTCTGGAATGATCATCAGAGCTGTCATTGTACGATGATCTTACAATTAAGTTTGTGAACTTACCACTTTGTGGTAAGTTACCTCACATTGGTGACGCTGTACAACAACTCAGTAAGGTTTCACAACCTTAGTATGTCAGCATTGCACAGCCGAGTTTGTGTCAACATGAAGTGGTGTCATACTGAGTGGCACTCATTATTGTCATTGCATGTTTTTGTGTGTTGTCCAATAGCAGCTTTGATGATCATTCTAAAAAAGGAGTTGCAAAATTGCTTTGAGAATAAACTAGGTGCTGGCATCAGTGCACAGCTTCCTAAGGGGAGAACTTTGAAGGTGACCATAATGATATTTAATAATGAGTTATGTAGTACCTTTCTAGGATGAGTTAGCAAAGTTAATTGTCAGACCTTGTATTTATACCATAATAGTTAATTTGATAAAGGGTCCTCCCAGTAAATTGCCAACATTTTAAAATTTGATATCCTTTTATTCTTTGGTTGATGATAGAGGTTGCATCTTTTTAAGTGTCTTAAAAATATGAAAATGGAGATCTGGTTGATCACAGTGTGCTTTAGGGGACAATATGATGTCCAGAAAAGGGTGTCACATTGGAGACCAGAAAGCTACAGTTCAAGTCTGGCCTCTGCCTTTTCTGGCCTCTTCGGCCTTAATCCAAGGATACACTCTCACTCTGTAAATCATTGTGAGTAATGACACCTAATTGCCGTGCAGAAACAGCACATATTAAAATCATTTTAGGAATTAAAAAGTCCTTTGTAAAGATGAGTAGTAATAACAATTGTTATTTGTTTCCATCCACATATCTATAGGAAGTAAAGAAGTTTCAATAATAGAGGAAAAGAGGTCTGGTAAATGTGACAACAGGAGTGTATGTCACTAGATAGGATTTTAATTTATGTAACGAATTCTGATATTATGCAGAGAATCATGATACAGGGCACTTTATTAATTCTGGAAATTATGTTTCCTTTGAGTGATAAACACAGTGTTCATTCCTTAATTATTGTAATTCTTTTTTGTTGTTAAAAATGTATTCAGTCAATCACTAGAAAGTAGGTAGCTATAGACTAGGTACTACATATGAGGCCTAGCTTGTTATGTTTCAGGCTTTTTAGCGCTATGAACTACCTGGACTCCATGCTTTCTATATGCCAGGCACATTTAATTGTCCTCAAAACTCTGTGAGGTGGATCAACATGGTTAGATTTTCTTAATAAGAGAATGGATTTAGAGAGGCTAGAAGATGTTCCCCAGGTCTCACAAGTAGTAACTTGTATGCAGTAGGTTTCCCTAAGACTAACTTAGTGCTCTTTCAACTGCTATCTCATAGGGCAAGTTCATTCTAAATTTCATCTGGGCCCTTGTACAGAGGGCATAGGCTCATCTGCCTTTGCCTAACTGAGTTTCACACCACAGCAAGGCACTGTGGCTGTGGAAAATGTGCAAATCACATAATCTCACACTCAAAAGAGACTGCACATGAATCATTAGGGATTCTAAGACATTAGTTTTACAAGTAACATTTTAAATTTACATGCGTTTTGTGAAAATTTTTCTGCTCATTCTCCCACACACATGCAGGCCATAGGTCTTCTGTTCATGAATGTGGGGCTTCATTTTATATATGCAGCTTTGCAAATCATCTTTTAAAAGCTGTAACAAGCTTTGCCAGTGTTGTTCGCTCCAAATGAGTGTTATTACTTGTTAATCAGAGTGTTAAGTGTAAGTGAATGCATGTTGTAATATGAATAATTGTAAATGTTGACTCCCTGGTCTCTTTGAAAACAAGTGGGTTCAGCCAGCTTAATGAGGCTTTCCTGGAGTGTTTACAAATTTTAAATAATTAAAATTAAATTGAACGGAAGTTCTTTGTAATTATGACTGCAATTTCATCATTATCATCCAGGCATTTGGAAGGAGGTGGGGCAGATGAGTGAGTTCTATAAGGTTTAAAGTCACAATAGTTATTTTCACACAATGATGTCAGATATTTTCAAAAGTTCCTCATTTCAGTTAGCCATAGAAATACTTTGAGAGTTCATAATACAGTAAATTTTCTTTCTTTTTTTTTTTTTTTTTTTTTCAAACATACATAGACTGGGTTCCCTTCTCTGAAAAGTTTTTAAGGAGCATCGTCAATTTTGGCAACTTTAGTGATCGTTAAGAACTCATCAAGAAGCTGTGGTTTGGGCACAACAGGCTCTGGATTTGGTGGGAGTCAGTGCAGAGGGCTTCTGAGATCCTGTCTACAGAAAGGTTTTAGAAAAGTACCTACCACAGCACTGCTTATAATTCAGTACTTTGGAGTGGAAAACCAAAGGTTTTTGTTCACATAGCAAGCGTGACAAGTAGCCTGACTGATGAGGACAGTATAGCGTTTGCAGTCATCATGGCGGCCTGAAGAAGCCAGAAATGAGTGAAACTGAATTTGAGAAGTTATGTGTAAAATATTGCCCTTTAAGTGAGTGTCTGTAGCCAAGAGGTGAGCCAGGGTAAATCACTGTGAAACTTTTTCCTTGGCATGAATTATTTTGATAAGCCAGCCTGTCTTTCTGCTTGGAGTGTGCAGATGGAGCCAGCAACAAGGCAGGCAGGTACAAGATGCTCCGGCACACTACCTCCAACAAAAAGAGCAAGCTACTCTTCTGACTCCCGAGTTTCTTCTCTTCTGAAGAAACTGCATGCTGATTGTCTCCTTTCTAGAAATTTCTTCTCTTTTCTGAAATCACATAAATTTTATCTCTCTTTAGTGAACTTTAAAACTCCATTAGAGGGACTCTACTTCTGAGTTTGTTTTAAGAATTTAGAACTACTTTTTAAATTTCAAATTAAAAAGAAAAATTAAGATACTCTTTTTTTAAAAAATGTAGACATTTTACAAAACTACAGGTAGTTCTGTTCATATTGCATAGAAGATAATAATATGTAGCAGTGCCTTTCTTATGTGAAAATTCATTTTCTGAGTTTCCAGCTACCCATGGACAACTGTGATTTGAGAATATTATTTAGAAGAGTTCAGAAATAATTAATAAGCTTTAAACTGTGTGCTGTTCTGAATACCATGATGAAATCTCCCACCCTCCTGTTCCATCCTGTCTGGGATCTGAATCATCCCTTTGTTCAGCATATCCACAATATACACACTAGCCACTCCGTAGTCACTTAGTAGCCATCTGGGTTATCAGATAAACTGTGTTGGAGTATCTTAGTGCTTGTGTTCAAGGTCAATAGTAGCCTAATGCAATGTCATAATGCCTACATCATTCATGCTACTTCATCTCATCACAGAGGCATTTTATCGTTCACATCATCACAAGAAGAAGGGTGAGTACAGCATAGTAAGGTATTTTGAGAGAGAGTGGAAGGGACCACCTCCAGATAACTTTATTACAGTATGTTGTTGTGATTCTATTTTATTATTGGTTAATATTGTTGAACTTTGTCATGGGCATATAGATATAAGAAAAGACACACTATATATCAGATCCAGCACTCTCCTTAATTTTAGGCATCCACTAGGGGTCTTAGAATGCATCTCCTGTGAAGAAGGGGATACTACTGTAATGAACCCTTGTGTTTCAACACCCGGATTGACAAATAGAATATTAAAATAAAACTATGATCCTCTTTGTATTCCTCTTGGATCCGATACTTGTCCTTTCGATCTCAAAGTTAACCTAATCTTAAACTCAGTGTCTATTAATCACTTTCATGTCTTTTTACATTTTAATTAATTTAGGGTTCCAAGTCCATCTCTAGCATTATTTTCCATTTATAAAACATTATAAAAATGGTAATATTACATATATACATACGGGGTGGCCATAAAGTTAGTGTGCAATTTGAATTTAAAACTGCACGCTAACTTAATGGCCACCCTCTGTGTGTGTGTGTGTGTGTGTGTGTGTGTGTGTGTGTTCTTCTATGTCTTCTTTTTCTGACTCAGCATTTGGTCAGGTTTATCCATGTTGACAGTGTGTTTTCCTCTGTGCTGTGCAGTGCTCCATCATGTGGGTAAAGCCCAGTTACTTTTCTCTGTGGCTCTTACAAATGGTGCTGCAGTGAATTTCCTTGGTTATGTCTCTTTGAACACGTGTCGGAGCTGCTTCAGGGGCACATGAATATTTAGGAGTAAGATTGCTGGTTTATTGGGCATGCTCCTTTTCAACTTGGTATCTTTTGCTTAAATTTTCATTGAGTTGTTTGTTATCATCTTATTGATCTATGAGATACCAATTCTTTTTTGGTAATATGCACTGCACATACCTTCTTTAATTTTGTGACCTGTCTTTTCAATATTTTTGTTTGTATGAACAGAATATTTTATTTCAATGCAGTTGTATTAGTATTTATCAGACTTTGCCTTCATTATTTGTACTTATGGGATCCTGTTTAAGGAATATTTCCTAGACTAGATTTATAAAAATACTAACCTATCCTGTGCACCTTGGTCTATATGATTGTATTATAATTATATAGACCAAGGTCTATATAAATATAAATGAGCAATTATAAATGAACAATTCCCTATTATCATTTATTGAGTAGCCTGTCTTCTTCCATTGCTTTCCAATGTGGTTATGGCAAATACTAAGTTGTCAGACACATGTAGATCTGTAGCTTTTTAATCCTTAATGAGATTTAATATTCCTCTTGAACAAGAACTGCACCTTCACCTTCAGGCATACTGCTGTACTATTGTTATTACTTGTCAGCCTATCATCGAATTTCAAGCTTGTGTGCTCAGTAATGAACTACAAACAGTGTGGGGATAATGAAGGGATAAACAGGATAATGAAGTAGGAGATAAAGTCTTTTCCCTCAAGATGGACAGGAAAAGCAAGGGGCAGGCGTTAATTATGTACCCACCTTGAGGCTAGGGATTCAGTGAGAAGGTGAAGGTAGTTCATCTTTATGGGTGTATAATGTTAACTCTTATGCAATAATTAGAATATTCTTGCAGACAAATTGTATGGCTTTTAAATTGTACTATTTGTAAATGCCAGAGACGTTGAAGGAGATGTTGAACCCTGTACATTATTTATTCATTAAGAAAGGAGAGTGTGATTATGAGGTAAGTAAACAGGAATATGAATACTTGGCACTGATTAAACTCTGGTATTTTTTTTTAATTCTTCCAGTCTATTTCCTTGCCTGAAGTTATATTAGTTCCATGAAAAACTATTCTAACTCTTCTTCATAGGATAATGTGTGATATAAAATGTTAAACCCCAAAGAAATATTATCAGGGTTTTCTAGGATTATCCATTTAAACCTGAGGGATCTCAGGTGGGAAACACCACCTCCTGGAAGGCTAGTCTTTCCATATGGTTAATGAAGAAGCAGATTACCAGATCTACTCAGGATTCATCCTGATGCGCTCAGCATACACCTAGATACCACTACTGAAATTCCTTAAGAAGGTTTTTCTTTAATGCAGAAATGTTATCTCTCACCACTAATAGTTGTGTTCACCAACTGATATTAAATGGGATCTACTGTTACTTTATTTTACCTTAATTAGAGGTTGCTTTTTAAAGAAAAATAACCTTTCAACTATCAGATGCAAGTCTTTTGAATATTTTGACGTATTTGTGAATCCTACAGAATTATTTATGTCTATATAAAATCTAGGGCTTCTCTCCAATACAAAAGAACAGTGACACTAAGATGAGATAGGTAGACCACCTTCAAAGAAATGCGGATTTTTACTCATCTTTTTAGTTGGCTTTAAATTAAATAATGCCAATGACACATTTTCCCAACATGGCTCAATCAATAAGGTTCATCTAATGCTTAGTTAATATTAATCGTTAGTTATAGGAAATTTAAAAAGCGTGTGTGTGTATGTATGGATATATACACATGCAACTTCTAGACAAGTTTAGAGAGTAGCTAACTATTCCTACTATAATAGAAATTTTGGTATGTTAACATGGAAGCAATTTTAAAGGAGGTTTAAGTTTGTCAGATCAATGACCAATCAGAGAGCTTTCAAAAAACAATTATGTTCATTTTTCACAAAAAAATTTTCTAGATTCATGCAAAATTGTTGCCTTTTCACCTTTCTTTTGGAAGAGCATCTCAAACCAATTAGCATGTAGACTAAGAAAGAAATCTTGACTGGCTGTTCCACTGCCTCCTGCCTGGGCCATGTGCCTTTCATTATTCACTAATAACCACTCAGCAATGCACCAAGCAATTAGCAAATGGTCAGTGTATTTGCCAAACTTTCGTATGTGTTTTCTATAACTTACCATTTCACGATGTAAAGGCTGTTAAATACATACAGAAACTTGAAAATTATTAGACAAAACAAACAGCTTATTATAAAGTTAGGTTGTATAATTGTCTTCTGTGATAAAAACTAAGTCAAATCCTTGCATAATAAGGTGGCACCTATCTTTCAGTGAGTAGGGCGCTGGCCCCATATACCAAGAGTGGCAGATTTGAACCCAGCCACAACCAAACTGCAACAAAAAAATAGCCAGGATTTGTGGCAGGTGCCTGTAGTCCCAGCTACTCAGGAGGCTGAGGCAAGAGAATTGCCTAAACCCACGAGCTGGAGGTTGCTGCCAAGGGCAACAAAGAGAGACTCTGTCTCAACAAAACAAAACAAAAACAAATCCTTGCATAATATTAATTGATCACATGTAATAATCAGATGATGTTTTGATCAAATTGTCAAGTATGTCAAGAAAGTAGGGACAAAGCAACGATATGATATTCAATATGATATGATGATGTGGTTGTCATTCGCAGAAGTTAGACTACAATGGGCATAATGCTAAAACAGAATTTTTGTTAGAAAAAGCTTTCTGATAAAAACTCAAGTTTCTTCCTTTATTTTTCAAAGAATGACCATTAGGGCATTATTTATTTCCTTCTTAATTTGTGAGGCTGAGGATGTTCTATTTAGAAAGTCAATGTTTGCACTTTTAATCAATATTGATTTTATAGATATGTGTATGTTCACTGTTGAGTACTTTGGTCAATGGTTTGAGTAAGATGGTCCTTCCTGAGGTGTATATTTTATCTCATATCATTTTATAGGAGTCCATTTGGCACACAAAGCAAGGCAACCTTTTTTAAAATGGAGCTGTTAAACTTTAATGCAGATAAGGGAGATAATTTCAGTTCCTGTCTCAGAATAATGATATCAGTGCTGTGTGCATACATTTTTACTTATTTCTCTTGTATAAATGTATCATTTGAAATATCTATTAAATCTTTGTAGGTGACAGAAAATAATCTTCTAGTGTGAATGCTCTTAAAGGTTTATTCAGTATATTAAAACTATTTGTGAAATTCCTCTTGGTAACACTATCATCATAAGAATTTTAACTGAAATAGTCATTGTCAGTCCTTTATTTCTTCAAAATGCATGACCTTTCCTGTTACAGCGTCTGGCTTTGTGATTCCTGGTGATGTATTATGGAGAGAAGTCCTGATTATTTTTTTCAGCCCCAGGTCATGTTTGGGGGGGAAGGGGGAGCCTTATTGAGGCCTTAACACTCCTTATGCTTCAGCAGAGCTCACCTTTTCTTTCTCCAACTTTAGTTCCAAAGCACATCCAGGTGAAGAGTATCTTCACAATTTCATAGTCACCACATGTGGACTGCACATTTGTAGTCCATTAAAGAATCTTCTAAAATATGCAAAACTCCTTTTGGGTATTTGACAAAATCATCACTATTCTTGGCATGTTGTTTTTGCATCAGCTAACATTTGTCATTTGTGCTCAGGCCATTCCAAACCTCTTATCTCCTCCAAATTTGAATGAACAGCCCAGAAATTATCCAGGAGTAAATTCAATAACTTTTAATTAATTTTGCATGGCCCAGAGAAATAGGGAAATTGCAGGTAACCAATAACATTGCCCATATAGCATGTCTGAGTGTAGACCAGCCCAACTCCTCACAATCTCTCATTTCAAATGGATCTGAAATAATTCCCTTTTGTAAAGTAGCTCATTCTTTTTGCTGTCTGGTTATGCCTAGATGCCTGAGATTAGATGCTCTTCTGTGTTAACTTTCATTATTATTTCAAAAGTTGGCAATATCCTGTAACATTTTTATTTTTTTTCCTCTTCTTTAGATAAGAATTTCTTTCCAGAACCAAATTGGTTGATGTAAATGCATTTTTAAAATATGGCTATTTATCCATATAATTAATTAGGTAATTATCTTGGAATCAGAAAGCGTATACAAATTTTCCACTTAATTTAATTCAATAAAATTTTATTTTATACCAGCCGCTTTCATAGAAATATACTGAAGACATACTTCTGCCCTAAGTACATGGATGGATAATGCCTTGTCCCTAATTCTAAAAAGTGTAGTCATGAGGTGGGTAACATTCACAAATAACTGTATCAACATAAAATAACTGTATCATAGTGTAATATTATGGGAATTATTAAAGATGTAAAAAGCACATGAACCAGATATTCTAGTTGGGGGAGAATCAGGAGAAATTATAGGCTGGAGACTGCCAGGTAAGTTTTTATGAGACAGAAATGAAAGGTTGAAGTATTTAATGCGCTGTCATCCATTTTCAGTCTTGTTAGTTAGGCGTGCTCGGTATGCTTCTGAATGGATAAAGGGGCTTCAATATTTTCCTCTCTAAATATTTAGGATGTTAATTCTGAGTAAAGGGGATACAGGATTTAAAAGCAATGTTTGGAAAGAGCAAAATCAAATCAGGGATCTTCCAAACTAAGTACATGTTTAAAAATGAACTATTTAAGAAATCTCCAATGTGTATGATGATCAACTTCACTTTAGGTCATAGTAATATTAAATATTTTCCCTTTATGAATAGATATTTTAAAATATTTTTCTTAATATTTTTAAAGCCCATTTATCTTAAAGACAGTGTTTTCAAGGTATTGTTCCTGGACCACCCAGGGGAGTGCTTGGTACATCTGAATCCAAAGCTCTGGACCTGGATAGCCTGGTGTCTGCCTTTTCCCAGTGTCCTATTCCAAGTGAATTTCCATGGACAGTACCATGGTATCAGAATAAGTAAACTAGGAAAATGGCGAAATTATTGTTTTCCATATATTCTTTAACACACAGTTTCACTGACAAATTGACTTCTCCATTTATTCCATTTCTCACCTTTTTTTCCTATTTATACTTGTAATGACATTTTCTATTTTTTCTTAATGCCTATTCATTAAATTTAATCATCTAGAAATTTTTAAATAGTTGAAATCTTTTTTTTTTTTTTTACAAAGTATCAAAACAAAGCTATCTGCAGAATAGTTTTTTATGGTGACTGCTTGCTCTGAAGAATGTCCACATTGGACTTTGTCCTGGTGCTACAAACTGTGGCTTTCAGGGCTTGTGTTCAGAGCTTGCTGGTGGCTGGGTAAGCCTGGCACCAGGAACTGTGCAGGTCATCAGCTTGTCCGATGACTGTGCCTGGCTGTGGTCTCTGCACTGGTCTGTGGACTAGAGCAGTCTTAGAGGATCTGCTGATTTTTCTCATAACATTGTAATATCAAATAAAAGTTGAGAAAGATGGCGGCTGAGTAACAGCTTCCCTGTAACTGGGCTTGGCGAATCTGGGGAGACAAGACTCCACACATCTCTGGCCGGTGGGATCTGCCTATGATCATCCCTTTGAGGATACAGGGAGCCAGCAAGGGACTTCTGGACCCCAGGAGGAGGACAAAAACAGTGGAAAACTGGCAAGTGGCTGC